>OMNV01009444.1:0-12856 GCA_900303265.1 Brotula barbata
GTGGGGCAGAAACCCAATCCTCCCTCGATGAGTGACAGAGCGGCTTAGCCCGGACCTCTGCTGGAAAACCACCATGCGGGTGATCCGGTGTAACCCAGATCCTCCTGAATAGTGAATGAAAACAGGCTTTGTGAGATTCAGGTTCAGCGTGGATTTGGCTTTGCAGGCGTGTGTGTGTGTGTGTGTGTAAGTGTGTGTGTGTGTGTGGGGGGGACAGGGTTGGATATGGAGGCTGTGGATTCAAACAAATTGCTTAAACTGGCCCAGGGCTACCTGTAACTTTAGACTCAGAAGGGTTGGTGCTGCCAAAAACCTTGGCTTGCATCCACTTAGGAGCTTTCCTGATCCTGCAGCCTGACCTATTGATTGGCACCTTTGGTACGACCACATTTACTGCACCTCGCTACTCCTTGCAGAATTCAACCCATCCTACAGTAACAAACAAGCAGCTAAATCTGGAGTCCAGTGTTGTTTCAGAACAAAGGAATGGGAGGAGTGTGGATGGGAACGAGAGATTCCGGAGAGCACGACACTCTCAGCGGACCGCGCACCGTAAAGTCACGCGGGCGCTCACCTACGTGCATGAGCGACCAGATGTGTGGGATTGTAACGCCGTGGAAGGGAAGTGTCTGAAAGTCAATTCGAAGACCTTTCTAAAAAAAATCTCTCCAGTTGACATGAGTCATGCTGACTCATCACGTAGGAGTTCAATTGTTGGCACTTGGAGGACACCATAAATAGTTAAAAAGGGACTAAAAGGGAATAGAAGGGACTGTGGTATCAAATCTACGGTCCTCAAAGCAGTAAGAAAATCTACTGCAATCAATCATAAATTAACATTTTTATATGTTTGACCACTTTATATTCAGGAAAGATTTTTCAGTGTGTTTATAAACCTCAGTGGACAAAATCGTCCTCATCCCAGTGTATTTATTAGGACGTTAATTCAAAAATGAATTGACACGATTACCGAGTGACGTTCAGTCGTCACCGATCATCGTGTTGTTGTTGTAGTTGTTGTCGTGTGTCGTGTGTGTATTCTTGTGACGACGGTGGGCCTTAAGGGCAGCTCGTGAGCTGAGCTGCTGGTAGAAGAATGTCGATGATAATCCATGGAGCCTAGGCTGCTGTTATTTAGCCGTTTGTCTGCCTGTCCATTGACGGCGAGCTTAGCCTGACCAGCTGTCCGTCATATCTACGACTCCATGCACTCAGGAGGTTTGTTACTACTGATCCATTTGGCGAGAAATTTCACCTTTAAAAGACTGAACGACTGACGAACAGCAGTTAGAATCTTCACGTTAGCGTTAACGGCTCTGATTAAAAGGCTTCAGATAGAGATGAGATCCAGGCGGTGTGTTGTGTGGACGTTGTGAGTTGAGTGAGTTTGTAAAAGAAGAAGATCACCGGTTGTCTGTGGAGCAGCACTGACCTCTGCTCCGCTCCGTGGGATAAGTGAGTGATTCTCTCCAGCGTGCGAGTGTGCTGCAGAATCTGAAGCATTTATGAGCCGTTCGACAAACCGCCTGTCAGCATGCGTCAAACGGACAATGGGATGAATGGGCTACTTTCTGTGCTTTATGATGGTGGAGGAGGCTCTCAGAGTGAGGCAGATAATAGGACAGGGTGATCTGATGTGGCCTCAGATCATGTCCCCCCGGTTTGAAAACTTCACTGACGGGCCCACGTCCAGATGGAGCACAGCTTTTTTTGTCTTTGTGGAATAAAACGAACAGCTATTTCTATGGTGGAGCAGAATGAACGAGGCAAAGCAACGGCCACAGCTTGAACGGGTGGACGGCTCTCATGTTACCGACAGGAGAGAAGAGGGGAGGGAGACAGAAAGAGAGAACAAAAGAGACACGAGGAGGAAGAGTGAAAGATCAAGAGAAGGAGCGAGAGAGAGAGAGGGAGAGAGAGAGAGAGAGAGAAAGCACTTACGCTCGGCTTAGAGGAAAATAAAATTCTCGCATGTATGTGAGGACGGGAAAGAGGAAGGGAGGGTGCTGGAGAAAAGAAGGATAGTGGGAGGGCTGCTCCGAGCATCATCTGACAGCAGAGAGGCTCTTCTCCAACAGCAGGTGTTGGGAGGAGAGAGAGAGAGCCTTAGTCAGACACACAAAGGGAGATTTACGGACAGAAGCACCAAGTTTAGGAAGAGAAGGAAGACACTGAGCTGCTTCAGGAGCCGGCAAAACTACAGACAGGTAAGGCTGGAGACAGATGGACGAACAGATGGACGGACGGACGGACGGACGGAGGAGAGGAGTGTTGGAATAAACGGAGGACAGAAGACAGATTATAGAGAGAGAGAGCGAGAGAGAGATAGCTAAAGTGAATACTAGTTAGAGAATAAAAGACCATACTGGCAGCTCTCTCTCTCTCTCTCTCTCTCTCTTTCTCACAGACACAGGAAGTGGCTGACTGGCATCCAGACTAAATGACTCTGCTTTCGTTGTGCATTAGCTGCTGCACTTGATTAGATTAGTTGCTTTCTACTAAGTGGACCTGCAAAGCTAAAGGGTTTATGTGTACTTGTCTCTCAACCAAGTGTGTGTGTGTGTGTGTGTGTGTGTGTGTATGTGTTTGCTTGCAGCCAGAAGAAACATATTACGTTTTGGGGTTTTTTTTTTCCAGCTCTGCAGAAACCCATGAACAGAGCAAGATTTTAATCTGTCACAGCGCAAGGAAGCAAAATCTGGAGCTGCTCAACGTCAGCAGATTGGAAAATCAAGTTGGGCTCTCAGAGGCTTCAAGCATTTACATACAACTGTGTTTCATTTGACTGTAATGATAAAGTATTATCAACCCAAATCAGAGCCTGTCAGAGCCACTTGTCCAATTCCGTCTGAGTGGAGCCGCTTCGGGCTTAGCTTCCATTTTTTCCGGCGTGGGAGCAGATTTGGGATGTGATGGTTGTGATTATGACGGTGATGATGATGATGAGGATGATGATGATGATGATGATGATGTTGACTCTCTTAATGTGAGAGTCAGGAAAGTATGAAAACTGGAGGTCGTTTTGGTGGAATCCCGTCGTCCTTTCATTCTGATGTCTGCAGCGGTCATTGGATTGTGATCATGTTGTCAGATTGAGATTGATCGATCTGTCAGACATAAAAATATGACTGCAGTGGCCGTGTCCATTTTGCAGCTGCACTGGAAAAATATCAAAGTTCTTTTCCATAATGAATGAATGACTCATTAGCTCTTGGAAATATACAGGCACAGAAACATGTATGTATTTACAAACAACAACAACAACAACAACAACAACATGTCATTATAGGAAAAGGTCATTTAACCATCTATGGGCTTTTGTTGTTTGACATTGTTCCTTACAATCTATTCCACTGACTTCAGTGACTAAAAATCACTCTAAACAATCGCCAAACAAAATTGAAATAAAAGTACATTTGGAGGGTCTCAGTAGCTGATTGTCAAAATTCACATAGAATATGAGAATAAAGTTCAGGAGGTGTGTTGGAAGTAAGGATTTAACGTGAACAAGTTTAGATTAATATCATCCTCTAATATGCCTCAAGGCTTTAGCTCTAACTTCTCTTATCTCCCTTAATTGTATAACAATGTACATCCTTACTTACTTCTGTTTTGATGTATAACGTTGCTAGGTGACACAGACACGAATAGAAGTGCAGCTATAACGACAAAGTCATCTGTGTCTCTGTTTTAATGAATCTAATCAGAGGTTACTGAGGTAAAAATCTCTCATTCTGAACATTTGCCTCATTGTTGAATCGGTCTGGATAAATGTCTCTGAAGATGTGACTCTCATCGCCCCTCCAACGCAACCCGGTGACCCTGCCACCTGCTCGCTGCTGTGCCCCTGCCAAAACAAACGCTCACGACGACAAACGGGGAAGATTGAGTTTGGATAATATGACAGTTGATAACTTAATAACTCCAATCAATAGGACAAATTGCAAGTAAATTGTGAGGCTAACATGGAAGGATCTCATTAAGGTGTGTGTGTGACGGTGTGTTTTTTTTTTGGCCCACGGTGCTTCAGTGGTAATTGGACACAGCTGTGTCTAATCCTCACGGCTGCAGCCAATGTATCAATCAGCCAGTGATCTATTTATGCCTCTTGCGGTGGGACTGCAGGGCTTCCTGATGGCTGCATGCTGAGCGTTTGGATGGGAAAACTAAAGAGCGTTCCCTGTTTCTACTTAGGAATGCTTAGAGGGGAAAAATTCTTGCTCTATGTTGGGACAGGAAGGAAAAACTGAGGACACAAGAGACTTCATTGAACAGGGCTGTCATGTTGGTCATTTTGTTCCTACGTCTTCCTCAGCTGATATGATGCCGTCATAAATCATAATCCTGCCCTGGCTAATATCAGAATCTGTTTTTGAAAATTGCCCACCCAGAAATATGGACATCAAATTGGTTTGCAGAGATGGGCCTCTAACTTCTACATTTTTATTCTTTTGGCTGCAGTGATCAGCAAATAGGATAAAGCACGAGGGATAAAAATAGCTGGGATCGCCAGGATCACCCTGAAATGAAAATGTGCTGATGTCTCACCGCACGCAGTCTTACTCAGGGTGTTGGACACATTTGTCCTCTCATTACACACAATCTGCAGACACATCCAACACCGCCTCTTTATGATGAACTATGATAAATTAGACTGTGTGTGTCTTTATTTGTATTTATTTATTTTTGCTCACTTTCCCTATTAAACCTCCATAGGACACCTGTCCTGTCCTGTCCTGTCCTGTCCTGTCCTGTCAGTTCCTTTTTGACAAAATGTATGAAACACATCCGATTTGTTCTCCAGTTTGTTTTAGAATTGTAAATTCCATGAACAGATCAATGGATCCATACATTTGCGTTTATATTTATGCTCATTTTTATCCTAAACAAGTTGTAAGTGAGAAACAATACAAGCGGTTTGTAAAATCAGGGACACTCATACCTGGAAGATACCGTATATTTAAACCCTACGACCAAATCTGTATGAATTGGTTAGAGCTTGCTGAGCTTTTATTATGTGCCTTAATGAGCATTAGAGAACAAACTCGCCTTCCTTCAGCCTTCGTTCAGCTGTCAGTGTCAGTTCACGTGAACGTGAGAAGGAATCGCTGCTCCTGAAGCAAATGATCAAACGGCATCCTACTGTACATCTGCATCCCCACGGCCGCACCACACATCCCAGCCTCTCTTTACACTCTCTGCATGCTAATGTTTCTGCTGCACCAACCCACCTCAGTGCCTTCCGAGATCCATGAGTGCAGCTGATGAATGATGAACTGAGGCTCCTTCTCACGGTTCATCCCTATCATATATGGATGGAGCGTGTCTGATAACCTACCAGCAGGTAAAGTCTCTTTTCAAACGCTGTTTATCCGGCTTGGAAAAGGATGTGATGACAGTATTAACACACACAGGTGCACACACACACACACACACACACACACACACACACACACACAAACAAAATGATGAAGGCTGTGTGATCGGCGCCTTCATGCATGTCTTTTATAGTGAAGGTGGCAGGCTGTCAGGCAGCCTTCATCTTTCCATCTACTGGCTCTTTCTAAATCAAGATTGATTTGTTGCTGTGTGTTTTGCCCTTCACTTAGCAGGAGCTAATAACTATACTGAAGGTTTGGAGGTGATGGGTTTGATGCAAACATCAAACCCACCACCTATGAGAGTGACATGTGACCACAGGAGAAAACACAAGGGAAGGAATGTCAGAATGAGTAGAGACATAGAGTGACATCACCCTAAACTCGGGATGGGGATCGTTAGGATATTGATACTGATACCAGTATCGGTACCAGTACAGATTATCACCCTACGGTGGCAGAGAGGCAGGTTTGGGTATACAGACGATGCACACACACGCACACACACGTACGATGTCATCCGTTGTTAATTCGTCTGTCTTTGTCTCATGCTTTGACATTTTTGGGAAAAAGAAACCTGACTCTTTCATCCACCATCAAGGAACAAATAAAAAATAAACACAGATAGTTTGAAAAACTTACTCTTAGGTTTTACTCTTTAGGTGTTTTTCTTTAATTGTGTCCGACCTGACATTCCTGGGAAAATTCTGCAGGCAGTCCTGTGTCACATGACAATGTGCTTTTAGTGATACAGGAGGCTGCTGAGGCAGGGGGATCCCGTTCGGATAAACAAACAAAGAGATAACGGCCAAAAATGGAGGATGCACAAATGTCCACAGTTTAAAAATAACAGCGTCGTTCACAAGAAGGCATCGAGGTATGAAAGGAAACAGAAACCCAAACAGATGCGGTCCCATCTGGCAGGGCACGAACATGTGTTTCGCAGTTCCACGTTAGTTTTCACATGTTTAGATCGTTTTTCTCTCTTAAATTGGCCGTTAAATCATAAACTTTCCTCAACTCTTGTAACACCTACATTTTGCATTGAATTACGGGAGTTGTTGTTCACCAGCCTGATGTTTTTTTCCTCTAATACTGTCAGATGTCTATTGTGAGAGAAAAAAACCCCAAAAAACGGATTATGACTTAAGTATTGTTAATACTGGTGGTGTCAGGCTTCAGGGTTCATCTGTCCCCACCTCCAATCCTTTTCATGATTCAGGCGAGCAACCCAGTTCGGAGATATTCAACATCAGAAAGCCTTTTCTTCGTGGACAGACTCTAATGGCTTCTTCTATTCTTTTCCAGCTTCCCTTTGAAAAGCTTAAGAAATGTTAACTCCAAAGGGATGTCAGGTTTGAGGAGCCGAGGATGCCGCAAGAAATACAGTGTCTGACAGCCCCTCTGTGCTCTGTCTGGATTCAGCAGAGATGGGAAGCAACAAAGAGCAGCACTCCTGCTTTGTTACAAATAGATTCCCTAACAGGCACTCTGGGTCAGCAGTCAACCAGTGTTTACTCAGGCACAGAGAGAGAGAGAGAGAGAGAGAGAGAGAGAGAGCAGCTTACCTCAACCCCTCCACCATTAGACAAATATTTATATGCCGTGATGATCGTAGAATGAAGGAAATCTGTGTGCGTGTGTGGTCTTCTGCACAGTTCTAGAACCGTCCTCTGCTGCAGGTTTGTGAGGAGGATGCACGCACAGATGAGCTGACAGTTCATCACCAGCAACTGAGAGTTGTGAGAGACAAAGTGTGAATTAATACGGCACGACTAGAAGCAGACGAATGATTCCAGGCGTAGAGATGGGGCGAGGGGGAAGGAGCAGAGTGAGAGAGGAGGGGAGGGCGCAGCAGGTTAAGAGATGACATCTGAGAGTCTTTTGACTTTGACTTTGAATTCAGTTTCACTTTGTTCTCCCCGTTCCTGTCCTGCTCTGTTCATTTCTCAAACATAATATGTTTAGTTACTCGTTGCCTTCCCCTCGAATCGAGCAAAAACTGCAGGAAAGCAAACGCACAAAGGACAGGAAGTCTTAATTTGAGTGCCTTCCAGGACCTCGGTGTAATAGCAGCCTTCTGACTGTAATGAGAGCTTGAATGAGCTGCCAGTTATGATATGTTCTCCAGTGCGTTCATTGTTTTTCGAGAAAACCTCTGTTGAAGTTGAGCCATTAACTCTCTCTCTCTCTCTCTCGTCCCCTCCATCCTCTCTGATTCACAGGAAACAAGATGGAAGGAGTCATCGCCACTCTGATGAAATAGAGCCCTCCCTCGCACGCTCCCACCATCCATTTCCTCTTCCCTCTTTTTTAAAGGTAACACAAGACTTCAGACTGATGTCGTTAGAGTTCATAATCGGCTTTGGATCTGTGCAGACGCTGCAAAAACAACGTCTGGGAAGTTTGACCTGAAATACAGGCGATAATGCAGAAAAAAAAGTCAAACAAACGGTTCCTGTCACCACATCTTAAATTACATTGTTTATTTACGCTGAACAAATTAATCAGGTTGTTTTTTTTTTGGTTTATCGGTGAGCCACAGTTTTTCTGCTCCTCACTGCTTATTGTCCTGCTGATGAAAACAAAGTTGAAGGCCGTCCAAGTCTGGCGGTAAACTGACACCTGAAGTTTCCTTTCAGGAGATGATTATTTGTGGAAACCCTTCCAGCCTGAGATGAATCCTCCCTCTGCCTCCCACCAGGTGCCTGGTATCATGGAGTGACTGTTAGCATTGAAATAGGCTCACCCGTCTACCTCTACCCTCATTGCATATGTGTATTTTTATTCCCAATTGGTTTCTTTGCCCTTTTTTCTCCTCTCAACCTTCAGCTGCCTGAACTTAAGTCAGGAATGGTTCCCCTAATGGCCCTCCCTGTGGCTTTGTGTGGCTGACGGGCTGTTGTAGTGCCTGACAGAACAGCCCTGTCCTCTGTCACGGCCTCCTCCGATGAATATAGACCTGCAGCAGCTGCTCGGCTTTAGTACGTATCATAGGAGACACGCGGCTCTTTATTTCTGTCACTGTCACAGTAATAATAACGCCTGGGGACGGTACTTGCGCAACAATTAGCTGCGCCGCAAAGAATACACCAGCATCTGTTGTTGTTTCTTTAGTTTCGTTGCTTTGTCTTCGTGTGAGGAACGTAGTGAGAGTATCACCGGGAAGTATGGGACGACGAGCGGGGGCGCTACGCCGCTCCTGTCCCTGTTCGTGGTCCCCTTAGGGCTGAAGTCCTGTTCACACGGTGGTGCTGGGATCAGACAGCATAGATTACTGTGTAAAATGCATGTGGTGCCTTGCGAGGCTGCGTACTGCACGCTGTTAAAGGTCTGAGTAATTGTGTCTCTCTGGATTTTCTCTGCGTTTGCTTCATTGTGCTTTAATGATCGGAGGCGATGACCTCCATTCTGGATTCTATACAACGATCCAACGAAGCTGTTCTACATCCACGTGTGAGGATGAGGATCTTTGTGCTTTCACTCAGTTTGTCTCAGCGTTTCAGTCCGTTCGAGGCGTTGGAGGGCCGATGCAGCTCGTCTTTTGTGTCTCAATGAGATAGCTGAGGTTAATGATGAACAAGTGCACCGCGCGGCTTATTATAAGTAATAGCTTTAGTGTTATATGGCAGCGGTTCTCAATCTGTTTGACCCTCAGTTCCGCTTTCAATGATTTTTGAAGACAAGACCAGAAAAAAAATGACAATTGGAAACCATAGCGTATGATTTGATAGTGTAAAAAGGAGTATAGTCTGACAAAATAAAATACAGAGACTTATTTTATGCCTTTTGAGCAAATGTTTTTCTTCTTAAAAGTAAAAGGCTCAGCAGTAAATAACAGTAAGTGCAGTTTATTGTTTAGATAACAAACGGTTCAGTCAGCAGCTCTACACAGTCTGATTCTATTTAATAATTTGATGTTTGTTTTGATTTATATATATATGTAATATATATGTAACATAGAGAGCTCCCCTGCCCTGTGGTCTGGAGTTTATTTGTTCCTTTTTGCCTCAGTTAAACCAGCAGGCGAGCGGCTTTTCAGATGTACAAAACACAGTCGGAGAAAGTCTATAGATTCCAACCACCGAGGCAATCAACCAGTCCATCGGAGGCATTGACAGGAGGGGGGTGGGGAGACTGTGCGAGCTCCATTTGTACTCCTCAGGCCCCAGGGTCCCCTGCGAGGTCAGGCTGGACTCTGTAGTCCCTGATGGATGAAACGACTCCTGGACTCTTCTTCCCATTGACCGACTCTCGCGTTTATCGTTTCACCGTGTTGCGTTTGAGGACACGGCTGACAAAAGGAAACACAAATGGGGCGGGGGAGTGTGGAAATAGCTTTGGATGCTTTTCTTGTCTCAGCTCACAGAATGAGGAAACAGATTTTCATCTTCATAGATTAGAATATATAGATCCACTCTCACGCTGTATGTTAGCCGAGTCATTGCATGGTTTGGCGTCCGAAGCACACACACACACACACACACATTGCTGGTAACTGTCTCAGAGAGATGTGTAGCTCCGAACCCCTCAGGGTTTCAAACATTGATATTGCTCTCACAGCAGCGTCTCGCTAGTGTGTATCTGAGGGTCTAATGATGCATTCACACACACACATCTGTGGAGCCATGCGATGGTCCAGGTAGAGAACCCAATCCATGCCGGTGTCATAAGCAGGCTTCATCCATGGCGTATTGATAAGTCAGCAGTAATTTTTTTTTCTTCACTTCACCGCCCCAACATGCATCTTCTCATATTTTGCTGACTTTGCGAAGATGAAACATAAATTGTCGTGTGGGTTTTACAGATATCTCTACATCTCTGTGCATGGCATTATTCATATGCCGCGTTCCGTGGGGGATTGTGCGCTCCAGCTGAATTTTGTTCTATTTGCTGCTCTGATTCATGGTCGCTGTCTGAAAGGGCAAAGTTTCCCCGAGAAATCTTCACACCACGTTTTCACTTACTGTGTCACGCATCAGGATTGTTGTCTCTTACACTTTACGTTCACAGCTGGTCGTAATACGTGCATAACTTTGAACACAACTGCCCTGAATAATCAATAATTAAATACATTGACATTAATTATGAAGCAGTGTAAATTGAATCTCGTTGGTCTCTGGAAGTTCCTGCCTGTATCATCCCATCATCACCGTGTAGAGCTACATTGCTACTGTAGGTACCGCACCGCTTGGTGTGAATGCTAGCTCCTATGCTAGTTATCTATCTACCCTTTGTCTTTTCCACAGTATCTGGCTGCTCTAACCGCCGTAGCGCAGCAAACCGCAAACACAGACCAGCTGCGTTTCTGCGTTTACAAAATCTCAGGTACGGACCTTCACAACTTGTGTTTATAGAGCCAAGTTAGCTTCACCGGCTAGTTTAACTGCCTGGAATGCAATTTGCCGGCTCGCTAACTTGCACAACTTGCAAGCTATGCTAGCATGTTTGGTAACGGCTAGCTGGCAGACATTAACTGTTACAGTGATGTCCTTACTTGGCACAGATTTTGAAAAACATAAATTGTGTTGTATATTTGTTATATAAAAGATGAATTATTTGCCATAAGTGCCTCTGGCTGAACAGATTTATGTATCATTAGCATTCAGACAACATTAGCATCGGCAGCGTTTGTCTTTGTGCTAACACAAAAATAAGGAAAGTTTCAGGCCAACAAATTCATCACAGCATTTGATCCACCAAACCGTCTGTCTCCGTCTGTATTGTCGGTTTTGCTTTTCTCCGCTACATATTGTTTAATGAGATGAACAAACTCATGCTGGCAGTAGATTGACTTCCTGAACAGCTTGAGGTGATGTGGCACTCGCATTCCCAATCAGTGGGAGTTCAGAGAGTCGGAGTACTACTTCAGATCTAACACTTAAACATATAATTATCAGACAAGCATGCAGTTGTGCCTGAAGAGTCCTTATTTGCCGTTGGCAAATCCTTGTTGAACAACCAGCTTAAGTCCCTCTTGTCACGTACAAACCGATAACTAGTCATGAAATTTGATGCCAGAGTGACACGGCGCTGGAAAGGTGCACTCAACTCTGAGCTTTTCTTATGTAAAATCCATTGAAAGTTACCTCTAATGAAAAAAAAATCCATATTTATGTTTGCTTCTCAGTCAATCAATGGAGCCGCTCCTCATTTTGTTGACTTTCCATCGATTATGTTCCGGGGAAATCGATGTGGAGAGATAGTCGACTGTTTAGTGTACATTGACAGGAGAAAAGCTCGTCTTATCGGTGCTGTCTGCCCTCTCAAGAGCTGTCAGTAAAGTGTGACAGGGTTTTTGAGGTCCCTCTCCAACATGGACCTTCTCATGTCAGACGCCATCCTAACCCCTCAACTCTCAGCGAACCAGCAATGGGTCCATCTTCAGAAAGCGAGGAAGCCTGTATAAAAACACTTCCATAATAAAGAGAAATTTAAGAGAAGTGAAAAGTCCCATATCTTAAAAAAAGTAACGGTTCTTTTTGGTGATTTCTGTGTGCTGTACTCAATTATGAAGTGTTATTAATGTGAATCAGACCGTTCATCCACAGCCTGAACTGTTTGCTTTAAGGGACTGGATTACGAATGAACTGATTAGTGTTTGTTTAACTTTATACTGTATGTTTGATTTGATTTCCTTGTACTTTTATTTCACTCGCGTGTGTTGGAACCGCATGTGTAAGACAACAAGCGTGGGCTTTGTGTGAGAATCACATGACAGACCAACACAAGGACTCCGACCTTTAACCCAAGAGCCGTGTCATTAGTAATAAACGCTTCTTGTCATGTGCTGTAAAATTCATGAAAATGTGTTGACCTCATGGGTGTTAGAATACAGTTTCCGGGTTTGTCTGACCTCAGAATGCCGCCCCGCCCTCTCCCGACATGCCCGTAGATATGTTGCTGTTTTTAGAGTATTTCCCTGTCTGCATGGCCTTAGCCGCATAGAGGTTTTGAAGTTCCTTTCCCAGACAAACAATTGAATGTTCACATGGACAAAGAGACACACATCATTTATTGTGAAAGGTTTTTATTCTGCATTCCACCTCGTCTTCACTTTGTGTGTTTTTTTTTGGCTGTGTTTTTTTTTTAGCATTTCTTTTGTATTATTTTGCTTACTAATTTTTACAAATGAGCTCTCCTATTTGAAATCTCTTTATTTTTTATCATTGTGCGAGACTAAAATATCTTTGATTCTGATTTGAAGGACAGTTCTGCTTGTGTTGTCGTCATCGGCACCATGGAGATCTGTTGTGTGTATGAAAACAATACGTACGACAAAACGCATTTTATTATTGGACACAGGACAATACTGCATCATAAAGGACGGTTAGCGACTCCAGTCTGACCTGTTTCTATGTTTATGGATGCTTCGTTCACCACGTGTGCAAGAGTGTAAAAACTTTATGGGGTTTTAGAAATACTTTCCATTTCAGTGGCTTCAGTAATATGAGAAGAAAGAAACAGGAAGGAAAAAA
>OMNV01009445.1:0-17919 GCA_900303265.1 Brotula barbata
CCCGTCTTTTGCCTGCCACTTCTCCTTCCCCCCCAGTTTGTCACCTCTGTCCTCTAACACATCCTTCTCCACGCTCTCACAGTCCGTACCCCTCAATCTGTCCGGTTTCTCACCAGCTCTTCCTCTCCCGTGCGCTCACCTCTCCTCCGTCACCCCTCTGAGATCCCCTCCCCACCCTGTGCCCAGGGGGGAATCACCGACAAACCCCTCTGTGTGGAGGCCCTGGTTTTGAAGGAGGTGGTTGAAGAGAGGGTTTTGACTTTGGATGTATCCAACAACAACAGAGCCCCCTTGTGGGGATTTGTTGCAACAGCAGGGTGAGAGGATTGAGCCCACAGCCTGGGTGAAATACTCAACATAAACTTTTTGTACAGTGTATATAATATTTAATTTGCCTATATTTTGTATTTTTCTTCTAAATAAACTCGTACAAATCAAAGTTCCATTTTGTTTGTTTGTTTGTTTGGTTTGTCCCGTATGACAGTGACTGATTTGAGCTTGAATGCTCAAGTGTTGCTAGGAAACTGGATCCCTTTTCAGTTTCCCTTTCAATTCAAAATGATCATCAGTTGTGATTGGTTAATCAGTTTTGGATGTCATATATGCTCAGAGTAATTACATATTACACCAAAATTTATTACTGTTTTCCAAAGATACCAGATAAGAGAATTTTAACAAAATTTGAAATCATTAAGAATTAACCTCTAATGGTTAAGGTCACTTTAAGGGAGGTTTTTTCTTTTTGACCTCACTATAAGATCTGCATATTCTTTGTTTTATAGACAAAAAGAAATTAATGGAGTTAAAAACAAATGCAGCAAGGTGCAGGTGGTTGTGGCCTATGCTGATGGATACAGATTGAACCGAGGATTCAGGGAAAAGCGAACCCCCTGGGTGGAGGTGATGAAGCGACTGTCTCTGTGTTTTTCTGTCTCCCTGGACCTCCAGAGGTCCTGACGGCTCTTCCATGCAGTGAGTCAGCAGACGTGTGGTCCCTGGGCTGCGTCGCTGCAGAGATGCTGCATCCTGCATCCTCTGACCTGGTTACTGTGTTTCTGCCGTTTATTTCAGGAAATGCAAACGCATGAGGAGATGCAAGATAACGACTCGTCTCTGATATGTCTGTTTGTCCATCAGTTGTCTGTCAGTGAATCCAAGCCTGATGTAAAATTCACAGAATGTTCACTTCATTGGAAGTCCTCAATTTACATCAAACCAACCGTGTGTGATCCTCAGCAGGTTGGAGCCATTTTACTAAAGCAGAGTTTGAGTTTTAACTCTGTACTCATCGCATAAATGTTTTTCATTGAAATATTCGTAATTTTCTCTCTCCGTGCATGCCAGTGCAGGGCTGATCAGCAGTCAGCTGAAGGCTCAGAGACTCAGAGACAGGGTCCAGAGACCAGGCCTGATTCATGGATTTACTCCAAAGGATGCTGTGCACAAACAGCCATCCTTTTGTGAATATGAGTCACTTTGTTGGAAACAACAGCCAACAGGAAAACTGAACCCTAAGACTGAAAAGTACTTTATCTTCTCTCCCCACGTCACTGGTCAGACTTTAAGATTCAAGAAAAATCTGTTGGAACCACAGAAAAGTCTGCACAGGAGCTCTGAGATGGCTTTAATACTTAATGATTAATAATCGGTTAATCATTAAAGCATCATTGGGATCAGTGCTTGCATTATTGTTATTGTTATAATAATAATAATAATAATAATAATAATAATAATAACAATAGCAATAATGCTACATTTAATTTATGGGCATCTTCCAGGAGACTTAAGATCACACATTTAAATACCAATATGTCAAGATAAATGTGTGAGAGGATTACATGTGGTGAAGACATGTTTGATCTGTGACCAACAGAGGGCAGCATTGACACAGTTTATCGGTGTGTCAGCGCAGGAGGTCTCCATCCCTCCCTGACCTCTCTGTGAGGATAAAAACAGGCCACGGATATCATTTGGGCTGAATAGTGGATGACAGTGAGTCACTCAGGCGGTGATGAGACAGAGATGCATGATGAGCCCCACGATCATCATTCTTCTGTCTCATCGTGCGGATAAACGCTCTGCCCTCTTTATCTGCTCATCAAATCTCCATTACAAGCTCTGAATATTTTCAGCAGGGAGACACGGAGGGATTTGGCTCGAGAAAACAGGATTTATCACATGATGGGACATGTCGTAGGATAATGGTTATTTGCTCCTCGTGGCACCGGAGGATCTCTCCGTGGCCATTGTTCTTTGTCAGAGAAATGAGAGGGCAGGTCCATCATCTGGAGTTTGATTCTTCACACTGTGTCATCTCGCGTTTTGATCGCTCTGCAGAGCCGCGTGAAAGCAGAGAAGGTCGCTGGGCCTGTGGAGGACGTCTGCTGCGGCGTGGCACATAATTAATAGGGAGGGAGATCAGCGCTCGCAGCGGCCTGACAATGGCTGAAAACCCCCTCGCATTTTCTCAGGACGCGCTGATTAGAGCTGATCCGGTTACCCCCTTTAATCACCCAACGCAGCCCACACATTCCTGATTCTTGAGGAAAAAATAACCCGTTTGGAGATGATTGGTCGTGATCCCCAGGATCTGTAAATTCCTCTGCGTTGTCACGTTTCACAATCCAAATGCTGAGGCAGGGCCGCCGTCGGGAGCCACGCTGAGTGCCGAGGGGGCGCGCTGTACCTGAATGGTATGCGGTTCAGCAGCTGCACGGGACAGGTCCGTATCATGACCGCCCCTGGAAACGTCAGCCACGCTCTTAAAACAGCAAAGGTCCTGTTCTGCTGTGGTTTAACGTGTCTGTCATGTCTATTTTGGACACGTCTAACTATACACCGCTGATCTGCTCTGGATTCACAATTCAGACTCCCGAACGGGAGTTTGATTGAGCTTTAATCACCGGTGAATGTATTGGCAATGGAGTCCACTTTAAGGCAAACAGCTCTGGGTTATTTCAACGATTTAAGGAGGCCTTTTCATCAGAAACCCATTAATAATTGAGTACACGACATAAAAAAAAGCAGAAAAATCCATCATTTCTGTTCTAGATTTGTTTTTCAATTCCAAAATGTATTGCAGTAACTCTTCATTTCTTTATTCTGGTATCATTATATACAGATTTTCCCAGAATGCATCCTGATACACTTGGCATCTTTGGAAACTTCGGGCTTTTCACTGGAATATGTGGTTCCCTCAGAGTTTAGGAGGTTATGGTTTCTGTTCCTCATTCCACGTCTTGTGTTTACGTCCAAAAGCCGAGGATTATTTGACTCACGGGGCTGAACAGACGACGGCTGCCAACATTTCAATAAAAGAGATGAGCGCGAGAACGTCTCAGATGGATTCAGACACTTTAGATTTATCGCATTGATTACAGCGACCTCAGGCTACATTACAATTCAATGAGTGTAATTTACTGTTATATCAAAACCGGCTTCAAATCCTTGAAAGTACTCTTGAAGTTATTACAAGAAAATAATCTTGCATATAATAACACTGGGACATTTAATTGGATATAAATTGAAGATATACTGTAGATACAACTGATAACAATGTTTTATCTCCCATTTTGGAGATTTAGGAATGAAACAGTGAAGATTCTGGAATGAAAAAAAAAACCCCAGGTTGATGCAAAGCCTTTCATCCAAAACCTTTTTATCTCCAATTTTGGGGAATTTCCTGCTCTCAGGTTATTTGAAGGATCGTACGTTCCTCTACGCTGTGATTTCCCCCTTCACACTCTGGAGATAATGTGTAAAATACCATGAAACCAAATCAAGGCAGGGGTACACGAGAGTTTTACCCGGCAACAGCAGCATTGTATGACCGAATCTGGAGCAAAGAATTATTCAGCAAAGTCAGGGAGATACACGGACATGGAGGAGAGTAGAAGTGGAGGAGAGCACAAAATACTCAAGTAGAAGTACCTCAACACTGGACAGTTAGTCCAAACTACAAGATGTGAGGTCAGGCTGAATATTGAAGATGATGCAGGTTCTTCTGTGTCACATGACACCCCCCCAAAAAATAAAAATAAAAAATCACATCTACCAGATAGATCTTCAGAATGGAGGAATTATTATGCTGAAATGTGTACCAAGTTGAAGTTCATGCTCCTGCCGTTGCCCTTGACCAAGGCACTAAGCTGTAGACCTGGAAGTCACAGGGTCAATAAAATCAGAAATTGTCTTTAATGTGCCATCCATTTGTTCTGTGCGTTGTTGTGGCCTTCGGTCGGTTTGTGAAACGTTTCATCGGCCGGATTTAATTTTTAATTTGCTGCAGACTCAGGAGGCCATGAGCATCCCCACAGCAGAGGAGGAGGAGGACTCAGATCGCATGTCAATACTCAAGAATGTAGATCTGTCACTACCCACAACTAAATATCATTTTTCCTGCCTTTCATTGGAGCTTTCTCTCCCTCTCTCCGTCTCCTCACAACATTCTTTGAAGTAAATAGTGAAAGGATCCCAGACTGTAGCAAATTACCTGAGGACTGAAACATTTTTGACATAAGTCCTGAGAGATGGGGCGAGCCACTTTTCCTGGCGGCCCCTTTGCCGTTTTTAATCTGGGGCTGAGGGAGACAGCGGCGTTGACAGAATGATGGGACAGCTGGACGCGCTTCCAGGGCAGCAGCACGGGGAGTGAGGAGAAGACAGGTCAGCGAAGACATCTCAGCACGGAGCCAACCAACCGGGGCGGCACGCGGCGAGACCCCGGCAACAGGAAACGGCTTCATCCTCCATCTTACCTCATCGGCATCCAGGGCCGCTCAGACTGGATTTGTTTTGGTCTCATCTGATCGTTTCAATCAGGATTTGAGGCCCCGTTTCTTTCCTTTTCCTTCACCCTTTCTTCCTTCCCTTCCCTTACTTCCTTTCACCATTCCTAGCCCGTCACCATTCCTGGAGTTCTTATGGTACTGAAAGGCCGCAGTTCACCCAAGGCTTCTTCTCCTCCGATAACCCCCAACTTTTCCACTGCTATTCCATTTGTGGTACTTGCTGGTCCTCCAGGCCGGCATGTTACTGCCTCTGCACACCAGGTCGTCATTACATTCTGTAAGGTTTGGCGTTCCGCAGGGTTCGGTACTTGGCCCCATACTATTCTCAAGTTATGTTGTATCATCCGCTTGGTGACTTAATCCCCAGTTTTGACATAGATTTCCATTCATGTGTGGATGACAGTCACTTATTTGTCTCCATGAATCCTAATGACCGTTCAGGACTGTCTAACCTTGAGTCCTGTCTCCAAACGGTTAAAGGCTGGATGTCAATGAACTTCCTGTTACCAAAGTTTAGCCATTACATTGTTGGCATAATGTTTGTTTCAGATCTGACCTTCAAGGATCACATTAATAATGTCACCGGGATCGCATACTTTCACCTGTGAAACAGAGCCAGGATCAGACCGTTCCTGGATTTGGCAGATGCTCCTCTAATTCATGGCTTCGTTACGTCACGACTTGACGATTGCAATGTTCTTTTCTCTGGTTTAGGTTCAACAAATCTCCAAAAAGACGGCAGCTCGTTCAAAACGCTGCAGCTCGAATCCTCACCAAGAATTTGAACACATCACTCGCATCTTCTCGTCCCCACGTCGGCCCCCCCGATCGGTGCCAGGGCACATTTGAAGGTCTGAGCCTCCTCCTGCCAAGCTCTCAGCTATCAAAGAGGCCGACTCATCATTTCATCATTTCTAAATCTCCGTGTCCTCTTAGGGAGCTCGTCATGTGACTTCATCTTCTCGCCGATGCAGCACTGCCACCCAGTGGACTCGTCAGGTACTAACGAGCGTAACGTCACAACATGATTCCGATCGATACGCGTAGTTAGATTAGGATCCAATATTTCTTTGTGATTTTGACCATTTGGCTTATTTAGCGTGGGTTTTTCCGCTCCTACTTCTCGGACTGGAGTGCAGTCTGGCGCCCCCGAGCCGTACCACGCTCGTGTATTTCTTCGTTTTATTGAACCGTTTGAAGTCCCGCAGTGTCCGCCCAAACAAAGCCGACAAAGCGAAAGAGCGGGAAATGAGAGGCCATTAAATTCTGCCCTTTGGTGGACAAACTTATCAGAGCGTCCCAATATGTCTCCAGGAGCTTCATTGTCAAGGCAACATGTTTAAAGCAGACAGGAAGTAATTTGAGCCAAACAGGAGGGAATCAAATCAGACATGGCTAGCTTGTTTTTCAAGGCAGGACAATTATATTTGACATCAGGCGCTTTTCACTCATGCCCCAGTGCTCTCCTCTTTCAGGGCTCTGCTATCACACAGCTCCAGTGGTTTGCCTTTCTTCCTCTCATTTTTACTAAGTCATTTGCCGGAGATGATGAACAATGGCTGCCTTTTCAGAGATCCTATAACCTTTTCTTCCTGAGAAACCTCACTGCCCCGCTGCAATCAAATAGCCAAGAGCCAATTGTCATTCATTTTGCCCGTGCTGTCCAAATTGTAATCTTTCCCGCACTCCGCCGAGATTCAAAGTGCAATTAATTGCAAGCGCGATCTAACGTGAAACTGGGTCTCTATTGGCCGCCGCGCTCCGTCACGCTGCCAGAGTTTTAGCGCTTTGACTTTTAGAAAACGTTGATGGAAAGTATCAAACGTCGGAGCCCCTCCTGTCCGTCTGCCAGTGTTTTCCTGTCATCTGTGAAGCTTTTGACCTTGCGTATGGGAACCTGGATCATCCTCAGCCTCTGTGACCCTGTCTTCCCTCCCCCATGGGTGGGCTGTGACCCTGCTAGCCTGCAGCCACCGCAGGTTGCAGCTCTTTACTCTGGAACGCTTGTAATCCCGGGGATGTACTTCACTACACTTTGTGCTCTTTGCCCCTTTCAAAAATTCAGAGAGAACCCAACAGGTCGCGGGGTCAACGCGGCAAACAGAAGCGGCCGATAAAAATAGGAACCGATTCCTACGGGGCGTCTAAAAATACTCGCTCCTGTCCGCTCTCATTTGTTGAACGCTGAGATATGCAGGAAACCTTTTGGGAACTTTTGACATTTGTCCTGACGCCACTAGAAAGGAGAGGAAAGGGCCCAAAAAGAGGCGGGACGATGGCGATGTCTTTCCCCTCGTATGTAACCTCATACTGCTGAGAAAATGTCAGAGTGCAGGAGAGAGAGTGTGTGGACATCAGATTCTTTGGGCCCTTTAGGGGCCCCATGCTCGGAGCAGTCTGTCCTTATCTCTGCCATGGAAGAATTCCACGGCGTGGAGACGTCGACTTTAGACGCCGAAGGTTTAAAACAATGACGATGGAATTCAATAAATCCAAATTAATCACATTCAACAAAAGAGATTAACTTCTGATCAAAACGCTGCAGCGTCCTTCATGAATGACGACAAACCAATCAGGTCACCGTTCGACATACTGACAGAGCACAACTCAGGCGGGCATCAGCAGCATGGAAAAACTGCGTTTCCTGTTTTATGGCGTGGCCACAGGTCGACACCTGGCCGTGCTGCTTCAGACGAACGCGGCGTGCTCGCTCTTTGATGGACTCGTTTCTGGCGGGAAGCCGGGGGTTCCCACTGCAGCAAGTACGTCCGTGCAGCAACAAGCTCTGAAGCGGCGCTCCAGTAAAACGAGGAAATTACACACTTTGACTGCCAAGTCGCTGTGCGGGTGCTCGCCAGGAGCTGCACGGCGAGCTGGTTAGTGAGCCCACACCGATCGGTGACCGAACAGATCCATCGCTCGCTCCCTCTGCAGGCCTCGACACTCGACTTTAAGTGACAGGACGGCTCAGACAGACAAGATGAGACACATTTCCACGTTCCTGCTGTCCTCCAGGTTCTGACTGTGTTTTGATACCTTTGCAGTTTCAATTTGCCAGAAACGCACAAATCCACATCTACTGTGAGTGCAGCTCCCAAACTTTCCAAACAAACCTCACATAAACACCGTAATGTGATTGGAATGGACACAAATCAAAGTCTGTTCACTCTGAGTTCCATCATATGATTGGACCACTGTAAAATGTTGACATCTGACCCCGTCCGCAGACTACACACCGTGCAGGAACCCGTGGGGTCAGAGGTCCCCTCATGAATCAGGTCTGTGTTTCGTTCTAAAGAGCATCAGCGTATTGCCCGATCCGTTTCTCGTCCAAAGCTCGGACATTTCCATTTTCAATCTCTTATATTGACATTTTAACCTCTGCTGAAAATCAAGGAGATTTGATTCCCCGTGAAAGGCCGACTGTGATTACAGCGTCCGCCGATCGGACGCACGGGTGAGGATCCTGCGCTCGCTGTTACACGGCACGCCAACGTCTCCCTCCCTGTCTGTGATAGACATCTGGTGACGTCCGGGAGGATCAGACCGCGTGCTGGAGGTCGAGCGAGGCGACGCGGTGTGTGCGGTGAGGGATTCGGCACTGAGCGTCACACTCACAGATACGATCACACTGATAAGTCGGCCATTCAGGTGTTAGCTTACCGCTGTGCTCGCCTGATGCCTTTATTAATTGGTCCTGCGTGGTACTGGCAGTACTTTGGGTACACCATTATAAATGTACACACCGGGCTGGACAGTCGCTCGGGTACTTCTACATTTCATTCCTCCACCGTAGAGGCTACGGTCGTGTTTGTTTGTCTGTCTCTTATATCTCCAAACATCGTGGACGGAATTGAAGGAAACTCGGTGGACCGGTTGGACGGGAACCAGGAAAGAATCCAGGAAAGAATCCAGGAAAGAATCCAGGAAAGAATCCATGATGTCGCTGCAATGACCACTTTTACTTTTTAGCCTACAAGGCCACACCCATTTGTACCAAAATAGTTTTTTGTATCTCTTTTTTGAAGAACGTCTCCACAAAAGTTCTACATTTTTTATCATTTTGTTAAGTTTTGCTACAATAGGCCTCTAAAGTTGAGCGGCTGTGACTTGTTGTCCATAAAGTGCGTCAATAAATGAGTCCGTCGAAACCAAACCACGATGGCACAAAGTCAACTTTTAAATTTTGCCAATTGTAGAAGTTTGTTTGTTTGCGAGAGCCGGTAAAGTTTTAGTAGTTAGAGGCACAGGCCGCCATGTTGGACAAGTTTGCCGAGCGCCTGAGAAACTCTGTGGTGGGAGGAGCTTGTTCGCTGCAACATTTTTTCAAATGTCACTCAAACGTCACAATCAGGATGAATCTTCACAGATGGATGTCGATTCCCTCTGAGTAACAAAGCTCAGTGTACCATCAGTCGTAGTATTTTCTGCTCCGCCCCTGCTGCCTTTGTCCTTTTGCTTAAACTGCAGCAGACAGTGAAGACCAAAGCACTTTAATGTGGCTGTAATCATCCCGAGTGTTGTCTGAATCCTCTTCGTGCCGTCCTGAACATTTGATAAATGAACTCACTATCTCCTCAGACTTGTTGCGTGAGAGCTATCGGAGCCTCTTCGCTCTTTGTTTTATCCGCTCCATATTTTTAAGTTCATCATAAAACACAGATGTCTTCCCTTGAATAAGACACGACTTATCTCGTGTCATTCAGCCCCCCCTGTTTTTTTCACTGTGGTCTATGTTTGGACCACCAACCTCTCGTCTCCCCTGAGGAGTAAAGGCGGGGAGATACGGCTCATCTCCCTACGCTGGAACAGATGAAATTCAGCTCAGAGCTACGGGACCTGGTGGTACTTTGTCTCGCCCATCTCGATGGGTTTGATAGCGTGCGGCGATAAGTAACATGAAAGTACCCTGTCATCAGCTTTTTTTCAGCCCAACAACATCACAGCAGAGTGAAGCCAGCTCAGGGCGGAGAGCACGGAGGGAGGATCTGATTGTATATTTCTGTTTTTTAGACGTAAAACAGAACAGGATTCGTCTCCAATGAGGACCAAAAGGCTTTCAGGTTTCTGCTGCCGTAATTCCACGTTCATTCATTCTCTAGTTTGGTTTCAAAGCTGGAGGCTCCCACTAATGTTTTATTATTGATCTGATCTTCCCATAATGTTTTATTATTGATCTGATCTTCCCGTAATGTTTTATTATCGATCTGCTGCTCCGTCAGATCACGATTGATCCCTGGAGGCCCTGAGTTTCATTGCCAGGCCCCACATGCAGAGCAAAAAGACTTTTCAGGGAAATCAACCATGAGTCGGCTTTAAAAAGCCGATTCATGGTGAAGTTTTTCTCCTGACTTTCCCAGATTTCTCTATGGTTCACTCAAATATGATGAGTTTACGTAACAATGTTCTGTGTCTGTGGAGCCTCTCACACACACATGTCACAGGACACTCATGCACAGCAGCACTTAGCTTCCCACAGCAGCCCAACAGCTCTGAGGCGCTCCACACCTGGCACCGTGCCTGCTAAATAACTTCCTGTCTGATTGATCAATCAGTTGCAGGTGAGCCAATTAGACACACCTGTGTCCAATTCCATATGCAAATCTAAGCAAAACTCCTTTAAATTTAGTGTACAAAATCACCTGTTCATTAATAAGATGAATAAAATCATAAATCCCTCCTAATTTGGCCCTTTCATAGGATGTGATATTGCCATTTAAAGAGTTTTAACCCAGTTTTATGTTGTTTACACGATGTTTAAAGACATAAAATCCTTCCCTCTGAGCATTGGGATGTTTTTAACATGCGTGTTAATGCACTGACTGAAGGGGAAAAGTAGAACACGCTCCCTTTAAGAAGCATCATGGAAATTAATTATCCGACTGTGAGAGCCCACCGTGGTCATTTTTAATAAATCAGCTTTGTTTAAACTGATAATTCTTCACATTTTTGTGCTCAGGTGTGCCGAGCACAGCAGATAAAGGTGCTAAATCTGGGCTCACTTCGCCCAGGAGTCAGACACAAATATTTTCTTTTATTATCTCCAGTGGATTCCTTCTATCAACGCATCGACTTCACACCGATCCTGTAAATGTTACTAAAATAAAGAGCAGCGGTGTTGAGCGTGCGTGATGTTTTCGACCCTCCCAGGTTACTAAAATAAGACAAAAACATTTTGACTTCATAGAATGACATCTGGCTTGTTGACACAGCAGAAGCTGAATGAACGCGTAACATCTGCTGACATCTTAACACGTCGCTATCAATGCTGCCGTGATTACACACAGCATCTCTCTGGGTCAGACTAAAGGAATGAGGCGGTCCCTGTGAAAATAAACATTAGCTGTGAGATGTATTACGCCCGATTGTGAAACATCCACCAATGACAACATAAACCCTCGCCGATCTCCCTCCGGGGCTCGGGATTGTAGCGTCTATTGTGATTGGTCACCCCAGGTGAAGCATGTTGGAGAACCAGCGTGCTTTTCTCCTCCCAGAGAACGCTCTTTGTTTGCCTCTGACAGGGGGAATGTGTGGCTAAGCATCTCTGTGGCACTTTGAGGGCTCAAACTGAGTCCCCTGTATTTTCCTAATGCGCACACGGATCCACTTTGATCTGCCCGTCTCTTCTTCTTTGAAAGATAACTTCAGTCAGTGTCTTCACACGCAGGCTAAAACTTTAGCACGTCTTCAATTAAAGTGATAATCCGTAACGTTTCGTTGTTAAATCACCAAATTTCAACGGCGTCGTTTGATTGATTTTTAAGTTTTCACCTGTATCTCCGTATGGGAATTCTTATAAATCCCGTCTGACCTAGCGTTCCCTGGAGAACGACGCGTACCTATGTCACATGACAACGCGATCAACTTTTAGTGACGGATGAGGTGCTAACTTGGCTACTCCAGCTAGCCCAGACAATGGGGAACTGGGAGAAAAGTGTGGACGTGCGTCTTATCCCCGCACTTAAAAACAAAGGAACTGCAGAGGAACTGTGTGACATCACATGACAAATCGTGTCACAATTACGCGGGTGTCAGAATGTTTAGATAATTTTTCTTTTGTTGTCTGGTAATCCTTAATCTTTCCTCACCCTGCTAGCATCATAGCAGCTAAAAGTTTGTTCGCGAACCTGCTGTCATTACCCCCTATGACCATTAGGTGTCAGTGCTGAGAGAAAAAAAAAATCCAAAGTCCATGTTTCTGAACGACAACAATTGCACATTGGCTTGACACAATTTATATGAAGGCCGCAATCACACAACAGACAGGAAGTGAACAGAATGTGCATACGGAGCGAGTCTCTCAACATGTAACAGCAAACTCCCTCAGCTTGGATGACATCATTATGTTTTGAGTCATCAGAGTCACAAATACAACAAACGCTGAAGCACATAAACGCCGTGACCTTTAACTCCACATTTGATTCAGGTTTTTAGCCCTGAATCCCATTTTAAAACACAAACACGCCTTTCTTCTCTCCCCAATCAAAGCCTGCAGTGTCTATCAGGATTATGAGAACTGCGTTTCCAGTTTCATAACACGGACGTCCTGCCGAGCTGGCAACAGCTTTCTGATCACCTCTCTGATAAGTTAGAATCCAATAAAAACACACCTGCTCAGGGTTAGCGGAGTAGCAGAGTCGAACGGAGGGAACGCCGTGAGCCGGGTCAGCCTGTTAGAGCCAGCACAGCAAACACTCAAACACTGGAACGTTTGAAGAACTCCCCTAACTACGGCGCTGAGGCTTTGAAGTGTCATTTTTGTCTACTGAAGCAGACAACACTGACATCCTCTTGGTGGAAATTAGGAGGCACTGGGGTAATTCTAGAAAGCTTGAATATAATATTTCCTGTGTGTTTGGCCACTCTTTCCTTGGCCAGATCTGTGCGATGATTAGTTACTGGGATGTGAAAGGTATGCACCCACGCCTTATTAGCAAGGAGGAACCCGGGCAGAGGAATCAACTTGGTCCCCCCGTGTCCAACAACTGGTAATCTGTGTGTCCTTATGCCAGTCGCTGAACTGTGAAGTGCACTAATGTCTGCTGAAGTAACTAAAAGATCACTGATTCTCTCAGGCTGCGGAGCCTTTTTCCTCCCAGAGGCCCCGGGTCGGCAACAGGGCTTCATTTCTTGTCATTTTACAACAAACGGAGCCAGAATTTGACTGGAGAGAAGTCAGATGCCGATGTGACAGCAGGGGGGGTTTTAGATGTTTTAGTATGTTTGTATATGCGACCGTAGGACGTCGTGCTGCAGTCTGAGTGGTAATGTTGTGATCCAGCCGTGTCTAATTGGCACAGCTGCAGCCGATCGATGAATCGGGCCGTGACCCACTGATGCCTCTTTGTCTGATCAATCAATTTTGCAAAACACTACGTGTATCAGAAATATTAACACGATGAAAACTTTCGAAAACACGCAAATGCACCGAGTTACTGTGTGTCCCTGTTTGATGCAGGACAGACCGAGGCTTCCAAAGCCCCCCTTAGGTCAGGTCTTATCACCTGCTGCAGCTTCTTGTGGTTGCCTTTGATACTGGAGGGCATGCAGGCTCTGGCAAAACAAAAAGCTGTCTGAAGCTCCACTGATCAATCACTGATAAGATGGAGATATCAGCAGGAGTACACTGCATGCTGGGATTGATTCTGCCAGATATGGACTTGTAATAAAAGTTCTATATTCTTTAGATTTCGTGCTGAGATTGGAGTTTCTGCACTGGTTCGGTATCGGTCCGGGCCTGAGCTTCACCAAAGTCAGAGTCTGACAGTTTGTGCTTCTCTATAAACATCTTAATGAATCGTAACGTGAATTTTTACCAATCAGAGGTTCACCTGACACGTAAAAGCTACGTCCTCTCGAACGTTCGTTCTGTTGAGATGGCGGAGACGAGACTTGGAGTAACAGGGCGGACAGATTCTCTATCCAGGAAACAGATTTGCTCGTCGAGAGATGAAAGCTGGCAGGTAAATCATCTTCAGGAGCGTCAGATTTTACTGGACTTTTTATGAGCTGTAACCCCAAAAAGACAGTCTACAAAAGTCTATTCACAACCCACAAACATGTCATACTGAAGCTTCCTGAAGTGAAGCAGGCGTGGCAGCAAGCGTTTCCTCGTCCTCTGGCATGACGGGAACACCCACACGGCGCAGTACAACGACGAGTGCACGCGTGTTGTGAACCCATGAATGTAAGGCGCACATGAGTACTGCAGAAAACAACCTAACAAACATGTTGATCAAAGTCTTGCATGGTGTTGCTGTTTGTGTGTACAGTGACTCTCTCTAATGTCGTCATGTGCAGTATTCTTCCCGCAGACGGACACAGTCCAAGTCTTCTCACGGGGTCTCTGTGGGGCGGTCGGTCAGCGTGTTCGGCGGTGAACTGAGAGGTCAATGGTTTGAGCCCATTGGTCGATAACAAAGGTTTTTATCCGGTTCAGTTCAGACTCTTCATCGCTGTGAGCTCACACCGGTCCGGTCAGCAGCACCTTGGGTTCGACCAAAAGCGTGGCGGACTGACGGCTCTTCTCTTCTGATCTGAACGAGGCAACGAGGCCAAGTTCACTTTCTTTTACCGATAATACTGTTTGAAATTTTTCATCCAGATTTCATTTCTGCCAATGAAAACATCTCTGAACACAACATTCCTGCTGGGAGTTTTGCACAGCATTTTTTTTTTTTGTATCACTGATGATTATCTGTTGCATCCAAATTCCAGTCAACTCTGTTGGATTCCTGCTCTGCAGACATTTGGACATCATATCAGTGTGGACTCTGTAACCAGCGCTCTGCGGTTTCTAACTCCATCCAATAGTCTTGTGGGTTTGTTATTTCAAGGTGGAGTCTTCAGGTTGGCCGCGTTTAACGGCGCGGCTCCCGCTCGTTCTGTCTGGAGAGGAGTGATGTGTCTTTGCTGGCCGGGGGATTTCCTCCTTCCAGGAGCTCTGCAGGTTTTTCGCTGTGGAGGAGGATCGGAGCGTTTGAAGTTCACTCACGCGCTCGCAGAGATCACAGTGGCGAGCGACGGTGGAGTGACTCACATCCTCTCTCTTTTTATGAAAGTCAATTTTGAGGTTTTGATCACCCTAATGCAGTTGTGTAAACAGTTTGGATCCACTTTCAGGCATATTTGACATCACGCACGTCTTCGGCGGTGTAAGTGATGTAATTAGGGATTGGATGTAGCATCGGGAGAGGAACAGATTAGAGGCCTATTGATTCACATTGATTCCTCTTGAAGTGGTTTTAGGGTTTTGGCTGAGGTTCGTCACTCCTCTCCAAAACAACCGCGGCGCTCTTGGATCACCTGTGCCTCCTGACTCGCCAGGGCTTGTTCACTTTTAGCCCTGTGATTTATTCAGTGTAACTGTGTAAGCGCTACAGATTAATGTATTGTAAAGTAAAGTCCTGTTCAAACTCCGTCTATGCAGTAATCTTGTCAGTGAAGCTTCTGCGTTCACAGTCGCTAAAGAAGACGTTAATCTGGAACTGAATGAGCCCGGGCCTCGTTTACACCTTGTTTAAACCCCTCCGTGCGCTGCTATCGCCAATGATGCTTGGAGTCAAGCTGCATTCATCTGATTATACTGAGCTCATCAGCATCAAGCCCAGAATATTCAACGGTTACAGGGATTTATTTCAGCAGAAAGCATTTTAGTCACAATTCCGCTTGCAATAAAAAAAGTAGATAAATAAATTTGTCACAAAGATTCTTATAAGTTGGACTGAATGTTCACAAACACAGAAATTTTATTTTTTTTCAGTGTTGTGTCCATTTTTCTGTAAATCAAGCCTTTCCTCATAAAGTTAGCATTTTTGCAGCAGCACGCGAGACAGTTTTTTGGTCTTGACTTGGTACAACTTCTTGTTTGCCCTTGCATCACGCGTCGCTGACCTCAGGCGGTATTCTCGTAAAAAATCAACGCTGCCCTCCAGTGGCTCTACTGATTATAGCAACAAACAACAACCAGGTGCTTCGGACTGAAAACCTAAGATTTCTGTTAAAACGAATGATGCTAGCGAGGATGGGTGGGGTGGACATGCTCGGTATCAAAGTGCTACCGGGGCCAATCAGTTGGAGGCGCTACAGAGGTGAGATACTTTTCTCTGAGCACGGAACGCTGCGCTGTGCTGTCGTACAGGGTGTAAATCCAGGTCCTGATGTGGGACGTCAGACGGGGCCTCTGTGCTGAATAAAAGGATTCACAAAGGCCGGATGATAACAATTCATGTAACTTTATCATTTTACTGCTGGGATCTCATTGTCAACTGATTTGTTTTGGCTCGCATGAAGCCGCTCCATTTCACACACACACTAAAACGAGCGAACGCAGTCAAAGCTCCGTCACTTTGCGATGGGCCTTTGATGTGTTCGGGCTGTGGGAAACACAGCTGAAGCTCGCGCTCCTCTGGAAGATTAAGCAGTCAATCACGCAGTGGAAAAGTTTCATTAAGTCCTTCTTTTATTACCCTACGCTCAAATCGACCAGTTGCTATTTTGACCCGGCGGATAACAAACAACATCCCTTTGAGAATGGCGAGGGTAATTAGTGGTATTCTCCGGGTTTGGACGGCGGCCAAACGCTGGCATTTCATCTGCCACAGTGAGCTAAATGTACATCAGGTTCAAATGGGCTGAAATGGCCAATAGACGTGCAAGGTTTCACGGTAAATTCTTCTGGCGTATCGTTTTTCCCTGGGCCGTCCTTAAGTCCCTCGCTCTAAGCCCTCTTTTCTCTCCTCCTCCCGTTGTTTTGTTATTTTACCTGGAGGTGCAGGTGTGAAAGGGTGAGGCCGTGGAAAAACATTCGATTCCGTAAGCTTGTCATGAAGGAATCCATTGAGTGACCTCTGCATCTTGGCACACAATGACAAATGGGTTTGCAATTTTCCGCCTGACTTAAGGGGCAACAAAGCCCATTTCCACTTTCACCAGTAGGCAGTGAGAGTACAGTCCCCCTCCGACGTGTTCCTTAACCGCCTAAGGAGTAACAAATTAAGGAGCCGTGTTCTCTCTGTGTGGTCAGAGCAGATCGATGACCAAAACGAACACATTAATGAAACACGATGAGCTCCTGAGGCTGATGATTGTTTTTCATTCATAGCATTTTCAGGGGAAATACACAATTAAGGCATTTTTGATGATGATTCGTATCCAAGAGTTTAGCGTATTCACAAATTGTTGCTTGCTAGCATGGTGAGGTCATATTTTTTTCTTGGCAATTAATTTTAAGCAAAAAAAACAAACAAATCAGCTTTTGATGGTTCATAAAAAATGGCCATCATGTTTATACAAGCATATTTTAATAATAATGCCGATCGTCCATATCGAAAGCGTCACGGTTGCCTTGTAAGGTTGCAGATTTACACACAGTTTATTTAGCATTTCCGTGCGGGATCCAGCCATCCATCTTCTTTATGAACACGCCGCATTGTTAATGACAGCTGGTAATTCGGCGCCGCTAACTGGTGTTTTCACTGCTGATTGAATTACTTCCAAAGCCTGGAAGAATGTTTAAAGTGGAAGTTATGGAAATGAACCAATTGACCTGCTTTGTGACCTTAAAGATCTCTACGCCCTGTGGGAGAAAAAAGTCTCAGGCGGCACCGAAGTCTGGAAATCAAAGCGATCTGCCCTGCTATTAGTGCAGCCTGAGACCGACCCACCAACCTACCTGCCGCCCCTCCTGCAGCACGGCATCCACGCACATTCCCCTCACGTCTATTCACCCCGAGATGATGATTCGATTTACTGAACATGTCAAGATATTTACAGAGCGGTTAGAATGTCTACAAATGTTATGGCAGCGTAGAAACGTCCTGTATGACGCGGCTAGATTGTTGCCAAAAAAACATCAGTGACCAGTATGTGTGTGTGTGTGTGTGTGTGTGTACAAGTGTGTTTAAGGGGCACCATTCATTTTAAGCACAGGCCTTTGTGTAGTAGCCTTCAAAAACAGAGCTGTTTAGTTATCAGTTCCCTCAGTTTTCACCTGGTCAACTAGTTCCCTCTTTTTCATCTTGTTCCTTTTTAAACTAAACTGATGAACAGGAAATTGCTTTATCGACGGAGTAGCAGCTATTCATGCAATTTAAGTATAAAAAGCTGAGTTAGGTGTCTTTTCTGA
>OMNV01009446.1:0-35925 GCA_900303265.1 Brotula barbata
GAGGAATGTCCATTTGAAAACAACTATACTAAAGTAAATATGAAAGTCAAAAAGTCACCAGGATGTCCTAATTTCAAAAGCTTGTTCCAAGTTCTATGGAACAGTCTTTGTGCAGTGCACCATAGAAAGGACAGAGATCCATTATAGCACAAGTCTTCAGTTTGAGGACCAAAAAAAATAATGGTTTGAAACAAAATGAAAAAACGGTGCTCTCAGCAGGAAAATCCAGGAAACCTAAAGTTGTTCTTGAAGGTGAAAAAGTTGCTGTATAATATAAAACTTTCTCAGGTGCTGAAGTAGGACAAGGTGGAAAACGACGTTAAAAGCCTTTATTTAATCAGGACTGTTTAGTAAAACGGGCAATGACTGGCTTTGACCCCAATGTGTCAGATAAATAACTCATCCCGTGAAATCCTGCTTGCAAGTGACAGTTGGAGATGGTACACAGAAGGTAAAACTGGACATCTCATCTCTATCGCCTTAGTTGTGATTTTGAAGGCCTCATTGCAGGAAAAATCAAGATGTTTCTTTGGATATCTCAGGTCTCTATCAGCAATTTTCTGTGGATCAGTTGGGTATTAGATCTAATTGTGCTTCATATAAAAATTGATATTTCCATTGAATATTCGTGTTTTGCAAATATATTAAAAACATATTTCAGAGCGTTCTCTAGCTCTGGGAAATCCTAATTTAGTGTTTCTAAGCAGCACACAAAATATTTGCAAAGATGATAATTCCCCAAATATAAACGCAGAGGACCAGCAGAGTGTTTGTCTCACTGACATCATTTATCCTAGAGCTTCTTTCTTGATGAAAAAAAAAGAATAATTTTTATAAATTCCACATTAAAATCAACTCCATTGCAGTAGTGGTTGAAATTAGGCAATCTACGCACTGAATTTTCTCTAGTTCATTATCTGTGGAGTTGTTGCTTGTTTATTAGGCTCAGCAAGTTTCACTAATTGCTTAGTTTTTAACAGAATGAAAAATGTTCACCGATCCGGGAGGAAACATGCTAAATCCTACAGCAAAACGTGATTATAGGGCAGAGTACGTCAGCATTGATGTTGTTTTGTGCCCCTTTTGTCCAGATCCAATTATGTTAGATCAGTCATACTTCTCCAGACATGTTTGAATTTTAAGCTCCCAAGCATGCAAACCTAAAAGCTTTGATGCCCCTGATCTGTTTTCGTCTGCCATCCTCTCCTCCGCAGGTAGCAGACCATTAACCTTTAGCCAGTGCCTCTAAAATGAGCACTGGGACTGTGGGAGTCTGGTACCCTCATACTCCATCCCCACTCTCCAACATCTCAGCATCTTGCCCCTGTGAACCTTTCTCGTTTGTGCAAAAAAAAAATAGGGCTCGGCAAAGGAGGGATGGCTTTGATCCAGGGGGCCCTCTCCCCGGTAGCTCATGATAGCGAACATACGTATGCACAAAGGCTGCATGTGCACACGAGAACAAGTCAAGGCCGGCCGTAGGCTAGAGTGAACAGAGAATTCTAAACAAAGAATTTCTTTGTTTTGCCTTTGGCAGAGGGAAGACCTGCGGTTAATGGACTTCAACATTATAGTGGACAAAATGGGCAAGTGAACTCTTAAGAAAAGTTCCACTGTTACATTACATGTGATGCTTTGATTTAGGAAGGAGATAAGGGAAGGGCGATGCAGACTATGTTAGGCTAATATTTAGTTTTTACTCAAGAGTATCTCCGAATGGAGTTGAAAACAGTCAATGATTACTATTTTTTGCTGGGGCGTAAAGTTTTATGTTAGCTATATATTTAGAGGCCAGAATATTATATGGATTTTGTAAATAGCTGAGACTTGGCCTGGTTCAATTTTTGAGGGAAATCCAGATGTGATAGTGATAGAGGACCTAGATGGGGTGTTTTAGTGGAGAATAAAATGACTTCATTCATCATTATCTGTCGTCAACAAAACGTTAACTGTGAGTGAAGGCTTCAGTGACGGTCTGTAGCTGTTACAATCCACACAATCTTCCTAAGATGAAGACACTCAGAGTCAAAATCAAAATACTTTTACTTGCTTCGCGAATAGTAGAAGGCACTAATAAAAGCACCTCGTATAACCTCAAACTGCGATGGTGAACTTTGAATCCCCTCGATCTAAGGACAGTTTTCTAAACGGGTGTCTTTCTTGTAGTGTACAGCACCGGGTGCTACAAAATACTGTTCACTGTGGAAAGAGTGGAGAGATGCGGCTGCAGTATGACTGTCTCAGTACTTTCACATAAGTGTATTTTACTGGTCACAGGAGAGCATATGCTATTTAATGAAAAGTAGCATGGTTCAGATTTAGGATGAGAGCCTCGTGGCTTGGTAATTGCCTCTGAAACCCTGATGAACCACCACAGAATTAAACGCAGCTATAAAATCTCATTTGGAATTAAACCGAAGGAAATTTGGATCATAACTATGTCATGGGTAGTTGACAGCCCGGTAATATTTTATCTGGGATAAAAAGAGAATGATGAAATTATGAATGTAGCTCATCAGCCATCTGCCGTCTCCCCTTTTCGTTGTGTTTGTTCACGTCTGACACACATTCGAAAGCAGAGGGGTTTCGAGCGTGAGAGCTCAGTGTAACCTTTGAGGAAAGGCTAAGAATAAACACTTCAATAAACAGCTTTTGATGACTGGTAGCTGTTGCTACCTGGAAGCTCAGACAGTGCACCAGCGTGGAAAGGTCACTTGTCCGAAACATATGGGTAATTGGGCCTAAAATACCAACCGGCATGTTTTCCTCTCACAACACGTTCTGCTATCTGTCAGCCTTTACAGACGTCCTATTATATATTGTAACACAGTAGAAAGGCAATTACAGGGTTCTGTTGGTCCACTTAACAATAATTCTGTCATCATTTTTCAGTTTCCGTATTTCTGTATTTGGTTTTTTTTTGTTTATTGTGTTAATATTTATATTGAATTGAATATTCTGTACCATTGAATACACTATTGACTGCAGAGTAACCAAACGTAAACATGAATGAAAGCCTTTTCTCGTTGGTTTTTGAATGATAGGCAAGACAACATTGTCATCTTTGTTGGTATTTTCACTGTCTGACAACTCTAAAAAAACAAACCCAATGCTACAGTATATCTATGCTGTGTATGCGTGGGAGGTTCTCTATTTCTTTCTGTCACAAGAATGACATCATAAATATTATGAGTCTTCTCTGTCATACCTTGTTCATCGCTACCCCGAATTGCTACTTTGGTCTTGTAACATTTAGAATCTTTGTCTCATAACAGGACGCTGGTCAAACACTGGCTTTGTAGTTGGTGGACTAAACCCTTTAGGGCAGTTCAGGACCTATAGGTTTGTCTTCCAGGATGCCCCTCTACAGTACATTCATGTTAAACAATAAGAATGCAGGCAAATAACCAAGAAGCATAATATGACCCCTTAATGTATATATATATATATATATATCCTGGCCATATCTCCCCAGCTAATTCTCAGTGCTCAGCATCAAAAATGTATGAGCGTGATCTAATGTCCTCAAATCTTCTTTTGCATTAGGATACAGTACTTATTCCAGTTCCGAGCCTTTTGATGTTATTTACTTGTGTGGAGGCAGTAAATTGCTGCTCGCTCAGAAATGCCAACGCCGAGGGGAGTTGTCAAACTCTGATCTGCGTTAAGGGCATACATCGATCTGACCATGTGCTTGAAAATCCTCCCAGGCCGACCACATGCAACCCTGCTTCTCAGTGCGAGCTGATGGGTGTGGGAGGCCAGGATGTGCCCTTTCTTTCTCATCTCTCCGTTTGCGTTTCCAGCTCATGTTCATATTGTCTTTCTGTAGCGAGCTGGAATAAAGGCTCTGTCCTGCAGGCATTTCATTCTCAACCCTCCGCGCCCTTCTGTCTCTCCGCTCACTCCCCCCCCGCCTGATTTGCTGTTGCTGTTCCTTTTTTAAAAATCAAAGTGTCAAAGTTTCCAGCTCTCCTCTCAATGGATGTTTGCACTTTGTCTTAATTTGAGTGGTGCTGTTTTCATCCTGCCGTTTGAGGAACCGCGGAGAGCAAAGAGCAGCTTTGTAGGTTTCGCCGCGGTACACCTACGCCTAAGAACAACTAATTCTCGCTGTTTGAAGTCTTGTTTATTGGCTGCATTTGTTCGAGGGGCTTGCAGAGAAAAGAGACGATGGAGTGTGACTGGTTGACGTTACAAAGCTCTCTGTCAGCAGCCCGGTGGAAATGGAAAATGGGGGAGTTCTGGCCACTCCACTAGAATAGCAGATTCTCACTTTTATTTATGTTCATTAATATGCTGGCCGGACCCGTAGTCTCGTGGCATTTAAACATGCTGAGTGAGAGTTTAATTATGTTTCTCATCATAAAGTTGGATCGGATGTGGCCTGAACCTTACTCTGTTAACTCTAGCAATAGATGAAGTGAGGGAAATGCACATAATTCTACTGCAGGCTTTTAATAGATCATAAATTATCTATTCCCACTGGAGTCACACAGAGGTTCACGCACGCATTCTAGCTACAAAACTGTGTCAGATGATACTTTTTATCGTCCTAATTGAATGATAATTTGATAGACAAATAAAAGGCATGAATACCTGATAAAACCCTCAGAATCACTCAGTATGAGACATTACACTCACATGAATCACAGCATCCTCTTTCTTTTTCGCGACGCCATTTTCAATTTCTACACATTTGGGGATCAAATGTTTTAGAATACAGGATGTGCTGGAGCTTTTTGGTAAATCCCAGTGCAGCCCGGAAACCTAATGCACCTCAGCATTTGCACCAGCAGTGAACGATATGAAGTGAGAGTCAATAGATGTATCTGTAACTGCGGAATTCATAAATAAATGGCAATCGATCACTGTAACAAAAAATATTATGGCGTATTAGGGCCACCGTAGGTTAGAAAAAACATTTGTGTAGCCAAATTCTCAAAGATTATAAAGTCGCAGATTTGCTAGAAAACACGAACACACCGATAAACTTTGCACCTGTGTGATCATAGTAGTGAATGTGAGAGGTATGTGTGTGCATGCTGTTAGTAGTATATGCGTGCTTTTTCGGGGGTGTGTGTGTGTGTCAATTTTATGCATTTTTTTTTCAAATTTGCAATCCTAGAGAATATTGATTTATTTTTCTCATGCAAATTTGCAGCCTTATAATCGCAGAGAATAATGATTTTTATTTTCTTGCAAATTTGCAATTTTATAATTCCACAGAATATTGATTTTTTTTTTCACAAATTTGCAACTTTATAGTCCCAGATAATTTAGATTTTTTTTTTCTCGCAAATTTGCAACTTTATAATCTGATAGAATTTGACTCTTCTGGCTCTTTTGTTTCTAGTGAGAATATCATGAAGAGAAAAGTGCTTGATGGATTCTAGCATTTCAACCCGAGTTTAACAAAATAGAATCACGGCAGAATGCTGCTTTACTTGCCACAACAAATCATTTTGTGACTATTTTTTTTACCTTTGTAAACCCCTCTGTCTTGGTTATGAGAAAAGCCTCAAAGTTATAACATTGTGTTGTGAGAAAATGCTCCTCAGTTTGAGCACCGTCATTACTCACTGCCTTGTTGCAAAGATAAACTCCAGCACCTGTTGGCTCTACGTGTCATGGCAGTTTGCCCTCTGATACTCATATCCTGCACTAATCTAACAAAAGCTGGTCTGTCGCTACGCCGCGCTACGCCGCGCTACGCCCAGTCATGGCACCTACATTGTGTTTACCAGCCCTGATTAATTATGTATTCATGAAAAGTAAATAACAGCTGAGTCACTGTTTCTGGTTTGGGGGGGAAAAAACTCCACAAAATAACGATTGTTAAATTGAGAAAATGTTAAGCGCTAATAATAACAGGAACAGTGAATTAGAGGGGAACCGCAAAGGCTTTGCACTTTTTGGCATAATTGTCTTAAATAACCATCACTGGAGGCATTCAATTCACAACCAAAATTAATTATCTGAAACTGATTGCAAGCAAGCAAGTAATGAATGGCGTTTCAATCACCGGATCATTCTCACTAAACTGTTCAGAGTTTATAGGCTCTGTTTGAAATCTGCATTAATTGGCGTATGCTCACTCTGAGAAGCAGACCTGGATCATGGATTTGCTGATGGATTTGCACCGAGGTGGTCTCGTTCTTAGCACGGTTAAACAGTTAATCGTGTAAGTCTGTACCTTCTCTACCACATACACGGTGGAAATATGTGTACAATAACGGAGTAGTCCACCTACACTACTTTACCTACAGGGAGCAGGCTAACACAGTGCAGAGTACAGCGTGACATTTAGGACACAGCAAAAACACACTAAGCACGGACCCTGAGAGAGGCCCAGCAACGATAAACCACAGCAAACGCAGCCACTTAGAAGTCCCCGCTCTGCTAAAGCAGGGGACGGATGAGACAGCGCTGCACATCATGTGCCTTCCACCCACTGGGTTACTAATAATCTGTGTGCTGGATTTCTTCTTTTGTAGTCCACCTCCATCTATTCCCGTGTTCTGCACCAGTGTTCGCACATCATGCTTAAAGGGCAGAATTAATAAATGAAAGGATGAATGTCTCATATTGGAGCGCAGACAAGGGCGAGAAAGGCAAGAATTTGTGTACAACCCAAAAAATGAACTGCTAGACCAGGCTGAGTCCACGCAGCGTTCAAATCTCTGGATGAAGCCCAGACCCAGGGGGATCACACTCAGGGCCACGCAGCGAATCCTGACCCGTTACTCTGCCATGCACCGTACGATAGCGGTGCAATTTGTGCCAATGATTACAAGTAGAAGCGCTGCCTGCCAAGCAGCTGTCAGGTAGCATAGTCAGCTCGCAGGATTTTTGAAAGGCAGCCTGAGTTGGTGGAGCTGAAATTTAGAAGGATTTCGCCTATAAAACAATGTGATTTTGGAGACATTGAAGTGACCTTTCCCTGTGCTTCCCCTGTTTAAATCTGAAGGTATTTTTGGCTTTTTGTTCTGAACCATAAGGCTTTTACAAACGTTGGAGCAGAGCATTTTATACTGTAATGCCACTGAGTTGAATGTTTTTAGCCAGCATGAGGATCTTCATGCCTGGATTTTGGATCCGATTTATGAAGACTGCATTTCATTTGATCTTTTTAGCATCGTTGCTCCTTTTTCATCATTTCAGCCATAGGACAAAATAGATTCTGTGACATATGCGACTCAGCTGAAGATGAAGGAAGAGACAGTGTTGCGTTTGTTAAGTTGAGGATTATTATGCTAACGGTCATTGTCACGTGGGCCAGAAAGGCATCGGCTACCGGTGTAAACGTGTACAACGTGAACACTGCTGCTCTGATAATCATGTGGTGTTGAACATGTATAGTACTGATGTAATGATGCACCCAGTATATCACTTTATCAGTTATCTGTAGTAGTACTAGTAGTAAAAGTACAGTCGAGGGAAGTATCGAATATATTTTCAGCTATAATCAAGAAACAAACATGTACACAAGTAGCTGCTGATGTTTCTCGGTCATCGATGTATAATCTAATCAACAGGTGAGTACTTATTGATTTTTTTCTATTTATATTTCCGTCACAGACTTCCTGTAATTTGCCATGTATCTGCCTTTTTACTGCCTGTGTCACTGATGCCTGATGAAGACCTTTCTGGTCAAAACATTGCTTCTCTGGGAGCTCATTATTCAGTGCGCCCTGTGTCATTTTCTCAATTTTCTATCATTGTGTCCTGCCTGTCCAAAAGAAAGTATACATAATACAGACATCCCTGATCATCTGCAGTTCAGCCATGGATAAATTAGAGGGAATGTTTTGGGGGAATTTTGCAGCATACTGCAAAAAAAAAAAAAATGGAAGACCTTGTGAGTTTAGGAAATCATTAATGCGTGTGTATGAGGTGCATGGTGCATCTCTGCTGCTTTAACCCCCCGAATGACGAGGATAGGTGGTGCAGTCTTGTTTAGCTTTGTTCTTTTGTAGTGGTCGAACTGGAATATGCCTTTTATTGAAATTAAAATTCGATATCCCTCTTTTGAATCCATTCATTCTGTTCCAAACCAGTCAGCATGAGTTTGTTGACACGAGTACCTGTTACCACATGGATGATGTGCTGAAATCACGATCTCTGTGTTAAAGTCTTATACTTTCATGTTTTAAGCTTTAAGAAACGCTGATCATAGCAGTTGCACTTTATGAGGAGGAAAAACTGCCTTCATTTTATATATCAGTGATCTTGTCCACATTAGCCTGCAGTGTTCCCAATAAAACCCACACCAGAGGTTTTACCGACAGCAATTCTCCGCAAACACTATATGACAGAGATATAAGAACATCCCATTTTAGGTCACATGATTCTCACCTTGTTGAGTGTGTTCCATCAGGTTTTATCTGTTCTGTTCTTGTTAAGCTGGATTCTGGCTATCTAGGACCATGAGAGTCACAAGGGTTTAGGGAAAATCATGCCAATACACACATTAACTCACCATGAGTTGTGTTAACCTGATCAGCAGCCGGTGCGAATCGGAGTAGGGAGAGATCGCTTTGACTCTGGAGGTCAGTGATTGAAAACACACGAACAAAGAGAATCTGTTTCAAACCAGCTAGAAACGAGCGAACACGGTGAATCAAACAAAGAATGCGTCTGCTGTCTCTAATCTGAACTCAGAATTGCTTTTACCACTCATGTTATATAATAAGTTTGCAGGAAAAGTGTTTAATGATGTCAGCCGAGTGTGAAGCCAGTTATACTGTTAAGCTGCGCATTAGCTGTTATCTTTTTCGCCCTCAATGATAAAGGATCTTATTGAAGTAAACAGAATGTCTTTGTGGAAGTGCTTGTTACATTATGCCCACCTCCTAATGCTGTCTTATTATCTCTATGCCCCTGGGAGTGTCATGGCCTTCGATCATCATGCCCACCCACTCTAACAGTTCCCAGTAAGCCTGTGATATTTATCTAAATAAAGTCTATTTCTGCATGAATTCCGTCTCCCACACTGGTCACACCTCTGAGCCGGAGCAGCCTTTCTTCCAACACAAATTGCCATACAAGTTTATTAAATACATTTATTCACTTTGGCCGTAATTCAGAGTTGAATAAAGCGTGCACTTTGCAATTTAAAGCTACATTATGTAACACTTAGAAAATATATTAGGCCCGCTTATTTGCAAAAACTGTTAGACCTTAAGACAAGAAAGTGAACTTAAGCGCCTCTTGAAGCTTCTACCTTTGATGCATTGTCAACTTTGGAAATGGTCTTCCGTCCCATTACTCTCTAATAAGAACATTACTGTCTAGACTGGTCATCTTTAACTATGATGCTAATTATGCGTTTGTTTGTTACCTTTTCCTCGGCAGCCCTTTGCAATGTCTCGACGCAAAAGCACAGATCTTTGGATAAGTTATTCAACCGGAAGCCTCGTAATGCCGTTACAGCGTGGAGACGTTTGCGGCTGAACAGCAGGAGTCTGCTGAGATTCACAGGTTCTAAAACACGTGCTGTATATGATCACGTTGTGACATCAATTCTACAAAATGCACAGAGAGCCTGAGAACTAGTATGACCTCCATCCACTTAACAGTTGGATTAATGAGATGCAGTGTTCAGTCGCCTACTTGAATACGATCCTGTGATAGCCTCACGCAAATTGCACGAATAACAAATGTAACGATTAGAAGTTGTCATTTTTAAATATTACTTTTCACACACACAGATACTTTAACTACCACTGTTCCTGCCATCAACACGTCTATCTATAGCACCGTTTTCATGCAGTGTGTCATTATTATCAGCTGTGGTTGTTTCTTCAAAGAAGTACAATGTCTGGAACTAATATTGGATTCTATATATCGCTGACGGAGTGGGTTCACGCAGTGCGGACGGTGTGTGAAGTTTTGCAACATACACTATGCAGAAGTTTTCCTCAGTCTCTCTATACAGGCTGCAAATGGAGCTTCGCCCGTAGAGAGACTGCAGCACTCTCACGATGTCATTTCATTATTACTGTAAGCTGATGTCATCAGCATCACACAAGGTGTCACGCTTCTCAGAGGGAGATTTTACCTCGATGATTGACTTACGGAAACCCCGGCAGGTTCCCTACAAGCTACGCATCATCTACGTTTCCACATAGAGCCAATTAACACCTGGAGAGACCAGGGATGAAGTCCCCCGTACCCTCCACACCATGAAATCCCCTGTTGTTGGCGGAGACACTAACAGCCATGCAGACAGACCATGATATGGTTGACTGGATCATTGACTACCTCTCTGACAGGCTGTATGTATACCCTCAGGGCTTCCTGCCAGATTTGGACCTGGTCCACAAATGCTCTCATCATTTGTTTTCTAGTACTGATCCTTCGACTGTTCTCACAAGTGTAGGATAGGAAACCTCAGGAAGTTCTCTGTGGGGCGCATCCGTGAGGAAAATGACAAGGAGTACAGGCCACATACAGATGTCGATATAGATTAATGGAAACTGCTATATTTAATTAAACAGGGAGGTATTTGACTTCATCGCTGAACTCGACTGAAACCAAAATCTCTGCAGTCACGTGACTAATATTGTTCAAAGAATTAGCCCTCAATGGTACATGTGTCTTCTTCAACTCAACCAATGTATAGAAAAGGTTATAAATAGTGCCATGAAATTAACTTGATTAGTCACTATTAGTTGTGACTAAATCGATAACGGTAATTAATTATTTCTAATCGTGATTAATCATAAGTGCAAAGACATGATTGCAGCGGAAACGCACATCTTGCTGATGTTCAATCAGCCGTCGTCTGGAGTCGTGAGGAGACTGATAATGTTCAAACAGCTTGATTTTCAATTGAGCTGTGTTCATCTGCTGATGTAAATTCATGTTGTGCTGCAAAATTAATACAAATGCCTGAAGCATATTTGAGCCGCTCATGTTTTTAAACATATTCCATCCATCCATCCATCCATTATCTATTCCCCTTATCCACGTCAGGGTCACGGTGGAGGAGGAGCCTCGCCCAGTGGTCAACTTGGTCAGATCGCCAGTCTATCACAGAGCTGACACTTTGAGACAGACTCCCATTCACCTCTACGGTTAATTTAGATGCTAAGGTGCGTGTGTTCGGTGCTGTACTTCGAGGAACAAACGGATAGAACATGCTAAATCCTACTGTGAGACAACTGTGCTAACTACCAAGCCATCGTGTCGCCTTTCTAAAACAGATCGCAGATCTTCATCAGGTAAAATTTGAGCATTTGAGTAGATCCGCCTCCTCCACCCAGCTTTGACAAGATGGCTGTGTGGCATTTTGGTGTCACAAGAATCACTTATCAAGCCAGTACAGAACAAAAGGCGATCCTGTTCTTTGTATCACTATTACCAAAAAAAAAAAAATGTCTGACACCTCTTAGAAGCTAAAGTGGATTGAAGAGTTATCCCATTAATAGAGCTTGAGCTCTACCGTTACTTTAAGCAAGATGTTAGATATCAAAGTGTTTGGAGGAGGAAGCGTTGGAGAGAACTGCTCGGAAAGGAATCGCAGCTCAGGTGTTTGAGGTTTTATACAAAGTTTCTTGGTAATTGGAGTGTCAGTGCTGAAAGAATATACATGAAACACACTATCAGCCTGTTTTCCCCACGTTCTTCTGTAAAAGGAGGCAAGAGCTTCAAATGGTAATTACATTTCGGTATCAAAGAGCAGGCAGCAGTTCGAGCTTTGGGCCCCAAAATACAGTCCAAGCAATTTCTCATTACTTAGAGAGAGGTGTAAAGGTTTTTTTTTCTCTATCTGTGTGTGCATGTGTGTGTGTGTGTAAGAAAATGGCTACATGTGTTTACCAAAGGCCAGGAGGCTGTATATTTGTGTTTGCATATTGTCGCTTGATTTGTCTTCACTGGCAGCCGTGGTGCGTCGGAGAACAAAGGCAATGTTTCCAATTATAGTGGATTTCATTTGGGTTGATACATTGTCATGGTTTCCTGCTCGGACAGGTATTGTTAGTTATAAAATGTATGCGTTAGATGCTGCGTCTGTCTCGCTCGGAGATGGCAGCAGCGGAGAGGAGGGAAGGAGGTGGGGATTGTTACAGGATTTTACTGGCCGGGGGGACAGCTGTAGCACTCTTGCTTTTTATTCATTACACAGTAGGAAAACTATCAGTACTGTGTCCTGTGGGAGAGCTCGGTGTTTTCTTCAAGGCTGTTGTTCCGGCCTTCGCGGTTTGTTCGGACTTACTATTTGATTAGTGAAGTAAAAAGAATGAGCTGTAGATGCGGTTCTGTCTTTTTGTTCATTTCAAGTGGAAGCCTACACGCGTACATTTTCAAAAGAATCGGGCGGCCCCGAGAGCCAGCCAAGCACAGCAGGACCCGATCTGAAGTAAAAACCTATATTCTAAAGTAAAAACTATATTCAAACCCTGTTCAAAATGTGAGCAACCTTATATTTATATTATATTACTTTATCTTGCTGCTTATGCTTTGTGGAAACCAAATCTCTATTTTCTCTTTGCAATTATCTACTTACAAGGCGATATATTAGTATATTTTTTCTTAGTACCGTCTGTATTTACAAGTGTGCAATTATCCTGCAAGATTATCTATATACGTATATCCATATATCCATATGTCCATATAGGTGAAACGTGTATATAGACTATATAAGCTGTGTGTATGGTTTAACTTATTTCGTACTTTTATTTCTTTACATTTTATTCTATTTCGTTCTTGTCTTACTCTATTTATCTTCTTAAGCTGCTGTAACATGAAAATTTCCCCAGTGTGAGATCAATAATGTTTATCTTACCTTATTGTAACCGACCCATTCATAAGGAGAACACTAACACTGTCTGTAGCACCACACACCACCAGACTCAAACTATGAAGTGTACGTTGATGTCTTTCTTTCCGTCTGGATCATAAACAAAGCTGAACTTTTTTTACAATACTTCATTTTCCGCACACAGACTTCACTTTTGAGTTTGAATCAGGCCTGAAATTTTGTTCCGAGCCCGCCCTGACGCAGACCACATTATTTTCATGGTGACCCTGAACCGAGCCCAAGGTGTTTGTGTCCTTCTTGGTGTGGGGTAATATTAACACTTTACTGCGTGCACACTGCTGCTGGCGAGGTGAAGATTTACAATCAGAATCTCAAAACTCAAGTCAAGGTAATTAAACATCCAGAGACAAAGAAAAAGAAACAGAAAACGAATGATTGCAGTTTAATTCAACATACCTGAAACATGGCAGGCTAAACAAAGGATGTGGTAAAGTTGATGTGTGTGTGTGTATTGTTGTTGTGATAGTGTGCAGGTAATGATGAACAGGTGCCTGTGATCATGACGATGCAGTGGACACGACACAGACGAGTAGAAAAGATGTTAGAGATCTTAAAAAGTTCGTCCCAATCTGGTACCGTCTTTGATACGGTTTGAGTACGTTCAGAAAGGTCAAGCGCCACGGCAACAGCCCGGGACACGACCTAATTAGAACCCAAATAAATTAGACCTGGTCCAATCTCACTTCCTGGGTACCAACTGGAAGCGAAGCCCTCTACTCGGGAGCAAGATAATGGATTTCTAATCAAAATGGTTATTGAGTGCTTGGGAGGGTGATGATGATGATGATGATGGGGATGGGGATGAAGTTTCCAGTGCAGGATGACAACATTAATGACCCACAGTAATGATAATAACGAAAGCTGTCAATGACCCTGATGTTAATGATGATGGGGGTTTTATTGGGGCTGCTGCGGTTGATGATGAAGGTCACCAGGGCTCATTCAAACAGGAATATATCTGTGTATAAAATCAATCACAGCCTCATCATCTCATAGGTAAGACAACGACGGCAAAACTAGTTCATAATTGTGTCCTTCTATATTTTACCACTTGTGCGTAGAGGCCCAATAACCTTCACTGGCAGGAACGCCGTTGGAGCGGTGTCAGGGGTAATCAAGCTTTCTATTTTCCCACTCTCATCAGTTACTCAAAGTGGGTCACCATCTCCCCGACTGGACCAAGCAGACACACACACACACGCACACACACACACACATTGCAGCCTATACAATTAACCGTCAATGGTTTTTGACTGGGAACATTCAGTTGGGAACCTTCATGTTAAAGTCAGAGTGAAGAATGGGAGATAAAGGGAGGTAAAACGAACGAGGCGCCGCATCAGAGTTGGTGCTGCAGGAGCGCCAGTGTGCTGAAGTCATTTTGACAGTAGGGGAGGAGGCGATAGTCTTTTCTGTTCCCCCGGATTATTTTTATTGTCCTCAACAAAGCTGAAACCGGCTTCCCACATTCCTCGAGGCTTCAGATCCCTTTGTTGTGATGGAGAACATGTTAAATAATTAAAAAATAAAAGCCTTAATGTTTTATAAATGGTGTACTCGTTTCATCTTCGCAGAGACGAGCGCGCACTATCAACGGGAAGAAGCTTGTTATGACACGGTACGCGTGCGGTGCCACATTTCCTGGGCGCTCGTGACAACACTTTGTATTTTCGTGACGTTCGTCCGTGTCATTTGTCTCTACTTAATCTTGCAATTATCTCCAGGTTGCGTCGTGCGGTCTACCTCGTCTCATGCATTTGCATTTATTTTGATGGGCAATATGTCGCTCACAGGCGGCACTCATTAGATGTTCTACATTCTGAATATTTAAAAAGTAACAACAGAAATAAATATTCTGTCATTCTCTGTCCGTTAATTGGTTCTCTGTTTTTCTTTTTTCTTTTTTTTTTTCTTTTTCACGATTAAAAAGTTCTGTAGCACGTTTCATACTAATGGATGTGTGGGACACAGAGCTCATTACATTATGTTGACTGTAATCCACAGGTGATCCCAGGATTTAAGAAAACATTCATTATCATAAGGAGATGGGGCATTTCCCATATTTTTGCAAAATTCCTAATTCAACATTCTCACGGCCGGTATGAGATACTGTGCATCAGTGCTTTTTGATTCCAATCCAATGAGTGTCAAAGCGTTACCTCAGTTCAGAAGAGGCGAAGCTCCCCAAATGCTTCTTCTCCTCCTTCACATATAATTAAGGTTGTCGACTTTTAAAGATGTTTTTCAGCAGCCTGCGTGATTATTCCATTCAAGTCTATTGATACATTTTGTTAAGGAAACATTCCCTCACCGCAATATTATTCTTTAATATTCCACGCTCCTTCCCCTGTAATATCATTTCGATCAGCGCTTTCACATTTACTCCTCTTTTCCCCCAACAGGCTGTCGTATGAGCCTGGAATATACAATATTTCTGGAAGGCTTCGCTCGCCAATTCATATTTATCACTCGTGCATTGCGACCTTGGAAAGGTGAGAAGAATCGCTATTCAATCAATCCTATTCGTTAATCATGTTCCCTACTGAGGCGGTCCGGCCGAGGTTCAGCGGCCAGGTTGCAGCCGAGCTCTCGCCGTTTCTACCTAGAGCGGCGCGGCGCGGCACGGATGGAGACGATGCGCCGGTGCAGCCGGTCATTAATGTCTGCCTGCCTGCCGCTGCACGGCCTCACCCCCGTCGGCCTGGCACTTGTTTCTGGTGAGGATATATTGAGTGGTAAATGGTGAAGCTCAGCGTCGTGTCTCAGCAGTCTGTTGATGGGTATGAACTATAAAATCAAAAGGAGGGAGGGTGTTGTGGTAAAAGCGAGAGTCAGAGGGAGAGAGAGAGAGAGAGAGAGAGAGAGTGGGGAGTTGTCATGCAGGTGGAATTGTTTTCTATCTGCTGAACTGGAAAACATTTCAGAGAGATTGTGTGGGAGGTTATAGCAGAATACCAAATAATCAATGTGCTGAATGGTGAAGCCCAGCAATGCATCACCGGAATGGCTCGGGTGAAATGTGTATTATGAAAACACAATGTTTAATTATAATCAGTGCGAGTACAGTAAACATAAAGCACCGCCCACGCGACAGCACCAACTTCAACCGAGGCTGCAAATGTTTAGTGGCTTCGTCGGTGTTGCAATAAGTGCAAAAAGGAGTCGAGAGATGTTTAAATCAGCAAAGAATTTAATATGGAACATTCTACGGAGTCATCAATGCATACTCTAATACTCTAATGGGCCAGCTATTGATTTTTATCATTTTTCACACGTGGAATGATACTTTACTTGTATATGTTTGTATCTCTACAGGGTTATGAGTTTATTTCAGTTAGAATGTACATGATGCGGTAGAGATGTGCAATCAAGACACATTAAGATATGATGGAGGATCGAATGTCGTTTTATGCACTAAAGCCCTCTTCTTTACATAATTTGAAGCTAACTTTTATATCCCTGATTGCTGAGTAATAACGTATAGTCAGCGGCTCACAGAGGCCTCAGTCCCCATCGGCTGCCAGCAGTCGTTCGCAAAAGTTCGTCATTGCACTCAGCCGTCTGGAGATACAGTATAAAATACTCGACCGCTCCAACGCCAGTTAGGACCGATCAGGATCGAGCATCACTGAGAGCCGCGTAATAAGAAGCAATTAGACAAATGTTTTGCTGTCCGTTCAAATCCAGCTTTTTTTCTGGCACGGCTTTGATTGCCGTTTAACCCAAACGATAAACAAAACCGTTCTGTCCTTTCATATCGCTCGTCAAAAGTATAAAGTCATGTTTGGTTTCTCTTTTCTTGCTCCAGTTCTCAAACATTTAGGGCAAACCTTCTTCAATGCCTCTGTGCTGCATTATTTTGGTTCACTTGAAATATTAATGATGTGAAACTGAGCAGAATTTAAATAAATAAAACCTTCAAAGATGAAGATAATCTATATTGTACTCAGTATATTACCAGAGTCCCTTAAGCTAGTCAGGATTTTTTCAGACAAGAGTGTAAATCATTTTTATAGCCCAAATTACCTGAAATCCTGATTATTTTTCCATTAGGTGCTGCGTATAACTTATTGATCAGTCGAAAATCACTTCAGTGTATTCACAGCGTTTTGCTCCGTGAAGCCTTAAGCCTGTACCATGTCGGATACTTGAGTTCACACTCGCAGCTGTAACTTCTCCACGATTCTTTTCACTACACACACACACTGGCAGCCATTCGACTGTAACCGTCGTTGACACTGGAAGGTTTAAATAATGTCATCACTCACACACTTAAAATATGAAATTCTCCTCACATACAAGGCTGTGGTCTCACTTCAGCGTTCGCTTGTCACAGTGCGGCTGAATTCCCGGCGTGTTGCACTCCTCGCCATTGTTTCGATCCACCAGATTTCTGTCTTATTGAAGAGGGACTTTGATAGTGCAGCTGCTAAAGTGTAGTCTATCATAACCAACAGCTGCTTAGTGACTCCTATACACTCGTGTTACCTTTCTGTTCTCTTTGTTTCGTTCTCCTTTCTGTCACTGCCATCTTGTCCAGCTCTCTCTCTCTCTCTCTCTCTCTCTCTCTTCTCTATCTCTCGACGAGCACAGTATGCAGTTTGAATCACGACTGTGAGTTTTACTGAGTTTAATATTGATCCAGACAGATTAAAAAAAATATCAGCAAAAACATTCTGGAATTAGGACAAATAACAGATTTTAGGTCATTCTGACAACGTTTAGAATGTATAGAATTTATGATCGCCCACTTCCATGTCACACAGTATCATGAGGTGTGAGATACCTGCAAATTAATGAATGAATGAGAAATATTGAATTAAATGTGTCTTCCCTGTGATTTATCATGATAAAAGGTAGTTATCTCGTCTTATATGATCTTTGCCTTCTTCCTCTCTCGCTTTGGCTTTCCCTTCATATATCTGTGTGTGTGGGTGTGTGCGTGTCTCAGCCCGATGAAACTGTTTTCAATGAGCTCCGTAAAGTTCATACCAAGGTATTAAAAGTCAGGTGCAGTTTCCTCTCCTGTAGCAATGATAAATCAGTGCTGCCGTGTATTTGAATGAATCTTCATTCCCTCCTCCTCCTATATTTTGTGGTCACACACAAGGAATGCACATAATGCATAATGCAGTCAGCCAACCCCAAACACTTTCCAGTGCTCTGCTGCCTTCACTGTCATTTGGCAGCTGCAAAACATGCGGTCTGGCCCATTTGAGCCCAAAACAATGGCTGCAAATGACAAGTAGCTACGGCTCCACGTCCTGTAGAGGAAGTCAGGTCGAGTGTTTATCCTGCAGTTTTGCTTTAAGGGATGAAGGTTGACATGCCAACACATCAAGAATTATCACCCTTCATTACCCGGTAAAGTTTAGAAAATTTTGTAATAAATATAAATAATATATTCTGTATTTTATCTAAGTTGATGTATGTTTATGTATTTTTTATAAAACATGTTAACAGGACACATGAGTATTTAAGAATAAGTGCGGCTAATATAAAAAGTTTGCGGTGTATATTACGTTTATATATGTATAAGAAGTTGACGGTGAGTGGTTTATGTAGTTAATATAACCGTGTTCAGGGTATGGAATGTAAAGTACCCCAGCACGAGGCCATCTCCGGGAATTGCTGCAGCTGCCCTTGGAGGGTCACCTCCAGCAACGCATTGGGCGCATAACGCGCGCCAACATTATTTGTATAAACAGCTATTGATCCTACGGGGGAGGACTGGAACAAGTCAGCAACTTTATCAACAGCTGAAAAAAAAATGAAATTACATTCCTTGATGGATGCTCCTGTCAGGGAAAAAAAGAAAAAAAAATGCCAACAACACGAGAGGTTTCGAAGCACCTCAAACAATCATCGCGCGGGCTAGCTGCTGCACACTGTTGACTACGGAGCCAACGTGGTTCTCCGCCACACGTGGAGGATACTAATTTGTGATCTTTTCGCTGTTGCGCCTTCACATCGCTTTAATGTTACCTTGTTAACTCGAGCCCTGGCGATTGAAATCCAATTCCCTTGAGCTGAGGAGGCTTGAGCAGCAGCCCTTAGCCCGTGAGTGCTAATGAGATCCCAGTGAGCTCTTTCATAATGAAGCATCTTTGAGGCCAATTGTCCATCACTAATAATCATATGATAATAACTACTGCAAAAACCGCACTGAGGAAGAGTTACATTCATTTAGTCTTTTAAGTGCACTCTCGGCTTCTGTGTGAGGAAGATAGAAAGAGCCGGAGAGAGGCAATTAATGTTAAAATAGCAGAAATGGGACACAAATGAAGAATGGAGAAGTAATGGGAAAAAAGGGAAAGCTTTGTGCGTAGGAAAATATGGAGGTGAAATGCGAAAAAGCAAACAGCCACAGAGTGAGACGTGGCAAACCCCACGCTTTGATAAATAATGTAAAAGTCCAAATGTAACCAGTGAATACCAGCATGACTAAGTGATCAATTAAATCGGATGTTATGGTGTGTGTGTGTGTGTATGTGCATGCATGTGTGTGCCTGTTTGTGCTTGAGCTGCTGGGGTGTGGACTGTGTTGGCTAATGTAGGTTTAATGTAGCTGTTAAGAAACAGGTCGTTCATCATAAAGCTCGCTCCTCATTTACACGGGCTCGTGCAGGTTGGGAGGACTGCATTAGCGCCACCACTGGGACCAGAAAACCGGAGAACTTAATGGAATCTAAATTGATGTCATCCAAAATCACGGTGTGCACGCAGTGATTAGGGGTTCGGAGACGGAGAGACCGAGCGTTTCTATTATATTTCAGACTCGCGCCGCATCAACGTGTAAGGTTTGAAGTTCGGGCAAAGCAGGATTTTTGTGAGCTTCTGTGATGGGAGGAGTGATGAATATGCAGCCACATGTCTTTAATGTGTTCGAAATTTAAATATCAAGGACAAGGACCCCTGGGATGTGTTATAATCCCATCTTCATGGTCACAAGGACCGGGCCATGTGACGAGGCTGGAAAAAAAAAAACCCAGGGTAAAAATGATAGAGACGCAACGCAGCCTCCAAAAACATCCTCAATAACTTTTCAGGCGCTACCATAATTCAGCTAAAAGTGTAAAAATAAATACCTCCGAGGGATGTGTTGGAAATTGGTACATTAGTGATATAATTACTGCTCAGTAGAGATGCTTAATGCTGCGAGTTTCCAGAAAAGCCATTATCTGTGTAGTGTCAGGGAGAGAGGGCCAGTCCGCCCGGGCTCCCTGATGGGTCAATAAGAGAATGAAAAGATGAGCCAGGATAAACACAAGGCCAAAGTAATCCCTGGGCTGGCACGGGTCAGGCTGGCCCCATGAGCACAATGGCACACACACACACACATACACACACACACATATACATTTGGACAAATAAATATGCACTGTCTGCCATGCCAGAATGATGGTTTACCAAAACAACAAACAGACATGGTTTACCGGAGACCAATGCCAAAACACAATATCTGTGTGTGTTTCAGCTTTATTCACTGATTTAATTTCACTTTATGTGTATTTTTGCCCTGATGATGGACTTTAGGTGCAGCACTTGGATTCAGTCTAGTACACAGAGTGATGCACTGATTGATAAAACATGAATGTGTTGATATGGTGATCATTCGGGGAAACAAACGCCGGTTGGGGCCGCCTTTTTAAAATATGTATTAGTAACACTAGTCATATCTTGATTAAAACAGTGATTTTGCAGCGTGTAAATAACAAAATGGATTTGGCCACGCCCCAAAGCACCAGGCGCTGGGGTGGAGCCGACCGTGCACCATAGATCTCTACAGTAAGGCCCTATGTGTTTGTGTATGTCTTTCAAAAAAAAAGTTAAAAACTTCTGTGAGTCAAGCTATAACACTTGCGATTTTTACATCTAAAGTTATAAATTTTTAAAACAAACTATCACAAATTATCTCTCCATGTAATGGTGTTAATGCTATATTTGCCCGATAGATCTTCAATGGCCCATTCAAGGGTTTCATTTTGGAGTCGGGGACAAAAGCCTGCAATGATGTCATCAGCAGAGAAATAAATGCGAATATACTTTATTTAAAACTCCACAAACCAGAGCGATTGTATTTTAAAGCACCATGAGTTATCTCCTGCTTCTGCCTGATTCTAATTGATGAGCTTTTTTGATTGGGAATGTCAGCTAATGATCCAGACATTTGTTATCTTTTTAATATCTGAAATTGAATATCCAGATTCTGAATGCAGCATCATTAATCGGTTGTCTGTCCCTCTGCATTAATTTCAAATTATTTTAAATGCCGGCCCTTTGTCTAGACAGCATCAACACTGCTATGAATCCTGTCCTATCATTTGCATACACACACACACACACACTCACACACCAGATATCTAGTGTTCCATATTTGTAATGAATATGAGCCTAGGCACGATGCTTTATGCACAGTGAAGCAATTTATACTAAATTTGTCATTGTCGTCTTTGTTAATGGTGGAAGACGAAGTATATAAATAAATAAGAAGATAGTATGCCTTTATAGAAGTTTATTTATCAAGGCAGTCACAGATTATTAAATGATGTTTTTATGAAAGTCAGACGGTGAATCCTTGAAACTCACAGCAGCGTGTTTGTTGGCCACGGGCCTTTAGGTTTCATGATGTCGTCAGTTGGAAGCAGGTGGCAAAAAATATCAAGTGCAGAGAAAAACATCAGACTGTCAGCACCAAGATAATATTTAATATATTATTAATTTTCTGCTGTGAAACTTCACTCTCCTCTTTAAACCAAAGACCGCCGGAAGTAAAATACTAATACAAATACTCCACTAATTTACTAGCTTGTCTGTATTGACCGTATCAGTGTCTCATCTAAGACGCGCTGGAAGAAAATAATCTCTCTTCAAACTGCTGGATTATGTAACATTTTCTGATCAATATATTATTTCCATATTGAAACGGCAGGGATTTTAACATGAACCTTAACCTTTCCAACCCCCTCAACCAGCAGCTGGCCGTGCGTCTTGATATTTCTGACTCATTTCTGACCATCAAATGTTGATGTTATTCAAAAAAATGGGCCTTTAACAGGTTTATTCTCAAAAGCAGCTATAACACGTATAAAGAGACATGCCATTGGTTGTGCTGAAAGCGTCAAAAACATCTCAGAGCGATTATATTTAACAAGTCAAAATGATACATCAGTGGATTTTTTTTTGTTGTTTTAGGGTTGGCATGCACGGTCTGTCTATAATTAAATCAAATTCACTCAGCTTGACAGCTGTTTGTGCTGTAAATGCACGGCTTGCATACATATGAGCGCAGTAAATAAGCACCATGACCGCTGACAGAGCTTTTGACAGGCTTTGTATGCTGTTGTGTATTGTGTGTGCTAGCAGCTTCATCCATGTGTGTCCAGCTCCAAGCATCAATCGATGCTCAGCTGGTGTCTGTCTCTCTCTCCCGACACACGCACTGGACCTGTTTGTGTGGATTTTTTTTTTAATTTTTAGGAAGATTCAAATGTGAGATGGTAGAATTAAATTTCTCCAAACTTTCAAAACGCACAAACGTAGATGCGCTGGAACTTCACTGCTGCACAATCACACCAGTGATTGTGTAGGACTTGGTCAAATCGTGACATCGCAGCCGTTCATTGTGGTTGAGGCATGAAAGGAATATTGACAAAAACACCAGTGACCTTCGGTATTTCTTTCTTTCTGTATTTCCGTTCCGTTCCGTTAGAACGATCAGTAAGTACAGTACACACGTTGCACATTGATATATAGTTTGTTGTTTTAATTTAATATCAGGTAAGTAATAGTGATTGTAGCCGTCATTATGCTTGGAGGCAATAAAGATCACACTGTGAGCAGTAACAAAACATGCACACACACACGCACAGAAAAAAATGCAAATGTCCGTTATGGCTGCGCATTCAAAATGAATGTAAGCAAGCATCCTTAACGTATATTATGATGTGATAATTATCTACTGACCGTCGAGCTGTGACGTGGCAGACTCCAGCCTTATTAGTTTGAATTGTACCTTCATTACACTGCTCTGTGTGTGTGTGTGTGTGTATGTGTGTTCAGTTTCCATGATGTAAGCTGTTGCATTCATTATACAGTAGAAGATTTTCATAGCATTCAACAACTTCCACAACACATCAAAGGGTTTTTACAAGCAGCATCCCTGGAGTCTGAGCTATACCAGTGCACCAGAATCAGCCAAATACTGTGTTTATATCAGCAAAATCACACCAAAAAACATACTTTAAGGGATAAGGTTGTATTGCATACATTCCTGTAATGGATTTTAAAGAAATAGCAGCAATGGAGGAGTAGCACTCTCAGGCTCAGACTCCATTTCTCTGGGTATTTCTTTCCATTTGTGTGTTGGTGCTCCATGGACGTCACCGTCTTCAAAACTTGACTGGACGTAGAGCTGCTAAATGATTCAAATGGCAGCAGACAGACCGTGATGTCTTGTTTGAAACTCCCATACCGAGCTCTCCACTGAGTTACTCGTATCCGTCCTGTACTCCAAAAAGCAATGCAAAAGCTGTTGCTTCAGGTTCCAGGAATTGGATGTCAATACTGCCACTACAATCCGCACGTGATGGCCGGAAGCCAGAGCGAATCCATACACAAGTACATCTCCATCAAGAATACACGATGAAGATCGACATAAAGCTGTGTAACTTTTTGACCTGGAAGCATTGTCCTAATTATCGTACATATTGGAGGAGGCAGATTTCGTCCAGTCTCTGTTGATGCCTCGACTTGTTTCCACCATATTATTTTTTACAATTGTCGTGCCACTTAAGTTCTGCCTATCATCGGGTTGGATTTTGGGTTTTAGTGTGTTTTAAGACGGCAAGGCAAGAAAAAATACAAGTGCAGTGATTCAAAGTGATACTCCTCATACTCCTCACAGCTAAGATTCATGTGTTCATATGCAGTAACTCTTAGCTGCACGCAGTCAGAATTTGAAAAATTGCTATTAAGAATGAAATAAGGTGGGGGCGGAAAAAAAAGAACGCAAGTAAAGTTACAAAGAGGCCGTAAAAAGACAAGCGCAGAGATAAGGGTATGGTTTCAGCATGTGAATCAGGGGTCTTGACAGGGCTCTGGTGACAGGGGGCCTGAGGGCTGCCTGACGCCTGACATGTTTCATCACCGCCCGTGTCACACTCTCCTGCCGCAGTCCTGCAGCTATGGATGCTTCATCTACAGGCGGGAATAAAAAATGACAATGTGTTGCAAAGAAAGGAATTATAAAAATCAGACGCCTTAACATATGCTGGATGAGAAAATAGACTATGATGTATCCATATCACTGACGCCAAGACAACCTCAAATCCATTACAAGCCAATTAAATGTGCCGAGCCAGGGCCGGGGCTAGGCGCTCACTCGTGAATTCAACTGCTTAATCCACAAAGAGGAACTAATAGGAAATTTGAAAATAGATTCCGCACTTGAGTAACTTTGGAGGGATTTGGTTGGATTAATGAACTGTCAGACTCACTGTCAACATGCTGGGGAATGCAATCCTTTACCAGACTCTGCTCGTCTCCCTCTAGTCTCTGTCTTTCTGGGCTTTCTCTCGCTTTAACTGACACATCCTCTCACGAGGGACGTCAACGTTAATGGAAATAATAGCCATTCCACCTGCCTATAATCTGTCTGCAGTCATGTTTCCTCACCTTTAACAGGACACGCAACTCATCTATCATACACACACACACACACATACACGAATGGGTCTACTGTTCCCTCATGAGTGGTGAGCCTAAATGAGCTTCCTCTCTCCTGGAGGAAATGCACCGTCTGCCCAAGTCCAAGGGGACGTGGGCTGCAATCACGGGAGCTACCAGTCACACTCGGTTGGCTTAAAGAAAGCGACAGATGAGAAGAAAAGAGGGCTGGATGAGAATGGAAGAGAGCGACACAGAGCAGCCTGCATTTGGTTGACAGCTTTGCTCGCAAACAGATGGAGAAAAACACTTAGAGGGAAAAGGGAGCCTGTGAAGGAGCACTATACGACGGAGCCAGTATGATATCATGACAAGGACACAAAGTGAGATGAGTCCAAGCCCAAACCCAAGCTGTGACTATTGCAGTGTTTTTGAGAGCCTTGATGTCCCATTTGCAGCCTCTAAGTGAAGATAATCACAGTCGCATCTGAGACGGTGAGCAGTAAAGGATGAAAACCAAAATAGGCCTCCTGAGTGGATTATCCGGTCAGAGACAAAACACTCCGGCCAGGAACTGAAATATTTACCTCACGTTTCATTCCAAGCATAATTCAAATATTAAACACGCAGCTAACAGGTTGTTTTTATGGCGTTCTCTGCGGATGGTGACTCCAGCGGAGCTCTGTGTCTTTGGGATTAGCAGTCCAAACAGTTCCAGCAGGTAGGGCCGGCAACAGCAACGCAGGGAAAATCCACCCACTGAAATGGAAACGTAAGCCAAAAAGATGGATGAAAGTGGGCTGAGAGGAATGAAACAAATAGATGAGGGTTGGATTTATTTTACAGCGCACCAAGGTTCACTATCAGACTGACTAGTGCTGTGGATTACAGGTGCAGGAAAGTGGGATTATCGTAGAATTTACTCTCACTGCTCTTTTATCCTCTTTGTTTGATCTGATGTCAGTCTGGAAAGTGTTTTTTTTTGTTGTTTTTTTTTACTTTTTCTTTACACTAAATGACTTCAAACTGTGTTGACAGGTTTTGAGTAAGATGAGTGTAAAGTAACACACACTTTAATGTTTTGGTGGCCTCATATTTATACCCAACCCCAACCTGAAAGGAGGCACAATCAGCACAATAACACCTGTGTGGGAGGACGTGGACTTGGACGTGCATCTATCTCCCAATTTTCCCGCCCGAATGCACATTCATTTCAATAATCAGCTAAACACGATAAAAGAGGCGTGTGTGTGTGTGTGTGTGTGTGTGGGAAGGCACTTATCAGGAGAAGTGACAACACCTGAGTGGGTTGCGTTTGTGGGCTGCATTTGTGTGAGTGTCACAGCGAGGGTGTTTGTTGTCACCTTGTTGTTTTCATTGCATGTTTGCGGCGTGTTGCTTTTGTTGTTTTCCCATCTAGAAAAAAAAAAACCTCGCACGTGTAAAATAAAACTGATTCACCATAAAAAGAAAGCAACAGCCCACCAAAGGCTTGAGATGTTGGCAAACTGACAGATTCAGTCTGTTGTCACCCGTCTACAGCGGGGGAAAAACACGCCCACGCTTTTGGTTAGCGCCACTTTTAGCAGGTCAGCGTGGCCGTTCAGAAAGTGAACCAGTTAACCAGGCTGAACAAACCGGGTGTGTTGGTGGTGTGTTATTGCTTGTGTGTCACACGTGGCCTTTCTGATGTGAACTGGTTGTAGGTGTGATGGAAACAAATGGAGGAGCTCGACTGTAAACAGAAAATCTCTGACTTACAGAGGAAGAGAATCAGATATTTTTTATTTTTTTTTATTTTATGGCCTTATTTCAAGGACAAAAATTGGAAATTCAGCCAAGTCATCTCATCAAATCATCGTTGCATAATCTGCAATAGTTCCATACAACAGCAGATAAACTCAAAAATATTTCCATGGATCCAATCTACATTTATCTACAAATATTTCTAGAATATAAAACTCTTATTTTTTTGAAGTAGGAACAAAGCATAAAATTAGGACTTCTCTTTCTCTACCCATGGAATCTGTTTTGTAAACACCCACCAGCAGAAATCTTCCCATGATCTCCTCTGTAAAGTAATAAGGGGTTTATTAGCTGCTTAATAAACGTGTGTAACCACGGGGGAAATCTCTGATGATATTCCAGTTTTATATGACATTTATAGTTTTATTTAAGGTGAGAAGGAGGTGAGGTTTGGGTTATTAACACAACTATATGTCTGTTAGATGCGAATGTAATAAGGAAGAAGGACATTCTGATGTCACTTGCAGACGTTTGAGACGCTGCTTGCACCCACAGAGTTTGCTTCTATGCTAACAGAGGGCAAATTGGTTATTGATCGTGAAGCCCAGTGTTACTGCCCACAAACTGTGACCGACTTGAAAAATGCAAGTTTTGTCTCTTAATGAAAGACAAATAAGGTTTTAGCACAGCTTATCGATGCTCTCTCCTCTCTCTCTCTCTCTCCACTCCCTCCATCCTGGATGAATGGTCCGGTCCGGAGCTGTTTTTTTGCTAATGGAACGCCCTTTCCGCTTCATTCTTGTCTCATCGTTGGTGTCACCGATCAGTGGTCCTCCTGTTGTTCCCGTGCTTCTTTAACCGCACGCCTCGCACTCCACGATCATCGTCCCCGGCGACACCTTCCCCATCCCGCTCATTGTCCTCTCCTTGGAACTCTTCTCACCCTCGTTCTCGGCGTGCGTGTGCGTAGCCTACATCTGGCACATTTACCCCCTGTTCAGACTGTACCGCTCGGTTGCACTGCACGTGGACCACAGCGTGCTACTACACACCCGACTGCGTACGAAGGGACGGCCTTTGAGGTGTGCGTGTGTGTGTTCCCGTCTTCAATCATGGCTCTATTAAAGCAGTAACAAATGTGCAGCGATTCTCCACCAGCAGAGACGAGACACAAAACCCGCCGCATGCACACAACAACAGTCGCTACATCCTTTCGTCGTCATTATTGATTTTTCCCGAGACATGATCCATGTTTTTCCATTTACTTGTCAGATTTTATGTTCTCAGACACCATACTGATCTAATAAAAGACAGCCTTAGATTCATTCTCAGTATTCGCCACCAGCTAACACAAATGTATTGGCCCATTCCAGTCGAATCTACAGAGCAGTGTGAAGTACATCAGCCCAGGGCATTTTTGGTTTGTGCGGTGGAGGAAGGTGTGTGTGTGTGTGTGTGTCTGCACTGAATGATTCCTTCCCTCGCTTAACAAAGACGAGTTGCTTAAGTTTCGCGTCCAAACGAAGTTAGATGCGAAAGTGCAACACTTCACTCGTTTGTTAATATTGGGCTCCTCCAGTGCAGCAGATAAATGAAACTGCACTTAGGTCAATAAGATAGCTTTTAAAAGCCCGAGTGTGTGCCTTGGGGAGCCGTGTGGTGTTCAACACTCCTAGCCCGAATGTAAAAACTCTGTCAGGATCGCACGAGGAGGGAGCGGGGGAGGGTGATATTGGCGAGGAGATGACGGCGACAAACAAACAAGTCAATTTGTTTTGGTACCCGCCCGGTACGGGCTAAAACCTGATGGATGCACTCGTTACCCATTCAGACTTGGAACCGCTGGAAAAACGACGCTTTTTAGGTGATAAAACCATATGACCGGCGTGTGAACGGATATACGTCCAGCCTCAAATCATTAAACATCGGCGTTGTTGTTTTTTCGCGGGACGTGTCTGAAGACTACGTCGAACGCGCGGTTTGTTTTGTATGTGGGCAGAGGAGCGAAGTAGCCGTCCCATCGGCTCTCCGGTATTCAAAGGATGATGCATCGCTCTGCCCCGAGTGAGATTTTTCTGACGTTGCTCCAAAAAAGGGATAAATATGAAATATGAGAGCTTTCAGTACTGCTTAGGCCTGCAAAATAAGTCAATTAGTCACAGCAGGCGGCAGTCAAATGGAGATTGTGCGTGATGGTCTTAATGAGGGCCGTATAGGACAAGCCTCCGACAGCTAGTTAAATGAATCCTTTGGGTCCGCTGTAAGTGGAATGAGGCATGTATCTGTGTGACCCGCTTCTGTCCTCCACATTACATTAGATTACAGAAAAATGTACACACACACACACACACGCGCGCGCAGAGACACACACGACAGGCGAGCTTTGAAAGGACCGGAGGAAATATTACTGATCAAAGTTTCTTTCTGGCCCCACGCTTGGTCAGATTACACCAAAATCACAGCCAGGGGGAAATCTCCAGAGCGTCGTTCTCAGACGCACTCTGTTCCTTTTTCCCAATTTCTGTTCGCCTGTGTGCTGGTGTTTTTTCGTTTCTGATGCATTGCGTTCTATAAACTTATCCCCTGCAAACATAAATTCCTAGTATATAGGATCTAACAAGTGCATTACTGTGTGTTTTGGGAAGCCTTGTTTTTCTAGCCTGCAGTTCAGTCTATTCAGTCTATGCAGTAAGACGAAGGTACGATCTGAACTTTGTCAGGTCCAAACTTTAAGAGGGACTCGATGTCCGATTCGTTATTTAACGAGCGGGCGATCGGATGATTCAGGAAGCACCTCAGCCTTTTCCCCTCTGTCGTGTAGGCGGCCATGTTGTTTTAAATGACATTCAGCTGATGGGGATATTTTCCAAATGAAAGAAGATTCGGCATGCGAGCCCGTTGAAGTAAATTCAAGTGAAAATCCCAAAGCTCCCAAAGATGCAAAATACATCGTGGCTCATTTAACTATTTCAGTTCCCAGTAATAAGTTAGTTAAAAACAATATTATTAGCCAACAATAACAGTAGCTAGCTAGTTCGCTATTTCCACTGATATTTTGTCAGCCAATAAAGAGGTCATGTGCTTATCATAATACCATAATCCTGCATATTCTGTGTGTCATATGATAAACATCTTTCTTGGATGAGTAATAGTTGTATCTCTTGTCATCATGTGAAACAGGAAGAGAGCGTGGTGTCGGGGGGCGATGTCAGCACTTCGGAGGCGGCTACGCACAAACTGTCATACAAACACGGACATTGCCTGTTGCCCCGCCAGGTCACATGTCGCTGATTCCATCGCGACTCTCTGGCTTTCTCTAAACAACCTTATGAATATCAAAGCTACCAAAATACTCTGTCTGTGAAAAAGAATGGCATCCCGGCTGCCCCGGTCAGCGATCAGCTTTGTCCAATCCATCTCAATCTACCCAGCGCTACTGTCTCTTGTTTTCCAATCCAGGGGAGCAGGTTTCTGAGGTTATGTGCTTTTGTCTATGTATAATGAGAGTATGGAGCCCATACTTAGCCCGGAGTGCTCCGGCTCGCAATTTACTCTTCTATTCTCATTTCCCCACCATGGCAGAGGTCTATCGGTTGCCCGTGGGAACCACTGTTGACTTCCCGGTGTTTTCAGCTTTTTGAGAAGACATCGCCTAAATCCCTCCTGTATTGTCACCTCAAAAACAGCTTTGATAGCCTTAACATCCAACGCAGAACTACGATGTTGTAAAAGCTGGGCAGAATCTGTCAGTCAGTGGAGACGACACTCTGACACGTGAATAATTGAGGCTTTTTCAATTTTTTTTTCCATACAAAATGATATAATTGTGTGTTTTAAGTCAAGAGAGCTCCAGAGCAGATGAACAGGATGAAGATGTGAGACAGACTATTGAAGCCGGCTGGAGAGTATCATTTGTTTTTCCAGGGTGGAGAGATTATCCAGTTGAGTGATAGAGGTGGCCTTGATCGGCCCTCTCCCAGCGTACGGCCGTATATCAGATGTCACCATGCTGCAAAACCATCAACCCTTCACCGGCCTGAGATACACATATTTACCATGGTAAATGGCACCCCCACTCTGTAAACACTCCTGTTTTTCACTGACCGTCAGCGTGCCGGAATGGATGATGCATCGCTCGCTGTACGTTCTCTGTAATTGCTCACCGGATGATGTCCGGGAGTCATTCCGCGGCCTAAAAATGACACGGCGCGGTACCGCGGGCGAAATCGTTAGGAGGAAACGGATGGCTTTGAGAAGTTGCCTTTTCCTTCCCCTTTTGATTAGGACCTGGTCTCATTAAGCTGGCAGCTTTTGAATTGTAGAAATCTATCAAGTCAATCAGACTTAGCCGCAGGTCTCGGTTTGAAAAAAAAAAGAAAAAAGAAAGGAGAAAAGGCCCGTCATGATAGCAGGAATCACTCCACTGAGCAGAGAATGGACCTGAAAAGCTGATTGCAAGGATTAAGGGAAGAGGGAATATGTTCAGCCATTAATTAATGTAATAGTTTCCATGGGACAAAGGCTGCATATCTGCTGCCTGAGCAATAATGGCCTGGTATGAAGTCATTGAGTGCACCCCATTTGGAATGATGGGAGTGAGGGCTGTTGGCTTAAGAATAAAGAAATGCAAATGGCTTCAACGTCCACAGATCAGCTGACTATTTATTACGGAGCGTTTCAATGAAATTGTAAACCTCTTTATGGCGTTAGTAAGTCAAATATAATCAATTTTTTAGACAAATTAGATGGCGTTCTGTTGAGCGGAGGTTATTAAGCGGCGGTGAAAAACAGGTATTAAAATTGTGGTTATTTTGTGGGGTTGAAATAGCAGCGGGGGAATGATAGCGGGATTTGATTGGAGAATAGGAGTGATATCACAGCTCAGTGGTGCAAAACGCTTTGGGAAACAGGCTAGATCTTATTCAATTTTAATTCAATGGACCTGTGATGCGTGTGATGCAGGGGGATGGGAGTAGAAAGCCTTCAAGCCATCCTAATTTACTTTTCCTGCTTTTCCAGAGATTTCGTACGATATCAGCTTTATCTTGGGTATTATTGGCGTGTTTGTGTGGTTGCGTGTGTATGCGCGCTACAACACGCAGACAAGAGATTTCACCATCTGCTGCCTTGTGTTGTCTCTGCCTCTCAATTCATTTCTTGGACTCTCCTGTGGACATTGTATTCTAATTGTGTGCGTTCTTCCACCGCTCGCCACTTCACCTCAGACCACAGATCCTGACATATTTGGTCGTTTTGTTTGCACACTTGTGTAACCGTGCAGATTCTTCCACTGAGAGGCAATTATCAGACCAACGCATGATTTTGCATCTTTGACACGTTGCCTTGATGGTTTAAATTGCTGCATAGATATGGATAATAACGTGTTTGATCAAAGCAGTGAGTGCTAACTTAAACCTTAGATATGAAAGAGTAACGAGTTATATTACGCTCCTTATTTAATGAGTCGTTTTATAAATTCTTCCCTGAGAGAGTGGGGGGTTGCCAAAAAACACACTGAGTGAATGACGATACTAACAATGCCATGAATATTATTTTTATTACTATTATTGTTATTATTATTGTATACCATCAATTTTCTTACCGCGTTAGCTACTTGATGACTGGTTCATCATCTATCTATCTATCTATCTATCTATCTCTCTCTCTCGCTCTCTCTCTCTCTATCTATCTATCTATTTATCTCTCTCTCTCTCTCTCTCTCTCTATCTATCTATCTATCTATCCATCCATCCATCTATTCTACCATTCTATCAGATAAATAAAGGAATAATGGACATTATAACTAGTTATTCCACAGATGTCCTGACTGAGGACGATGACGATCTCTGGACTACTTAAAATATTTACACTATTGTATCCAGAGCATTGGATGAAGACTTTGCCCTTCCAATGACATTTCTGTGGGGAAGGTCTGAGGAGACGGTACTTCAGTATTTACGGGAGGAGCAAACTGAGCCCTGAGGCCAGATACGTTCTTTAGAAAACATCTTCAAATTTGCAAGCTGACAGGAAGGGCAGGGTCTGCGGCTGGCTGGATTGGTAAGTAATGTTAAACAGTACTGCAGGCCTCTGACAGCTTCTTTCAAGTAACGCTGGAGGAAAACGGAGCGCTCGCAGCCCTAAATCCTGCAATTAGATCTCCTTGTAAGCCTTTAGATGCATTTAGATCCAGAGCGTAAAGCTTTTTCATCAGTGCCCTGTGTTATGACAAGCGCTTTCTCAGGAACGGAGGCTATCGGTTATCCAGGCCAGAGAGGAAACTTGCAATTTGGTTTAAAATAGCAGTGCAACTTTTGTTATAGATGACCCGGTATTTCCTCTCTGTTCCTCAGAGATGGTGCTCGGATACGCAGACCTTTGTAACGGGAAACACGGTCTTTGGTAAGGAGAGATAAAAGACAAACAAGTCAAAAGCAGACAGGGATAATTAAATGAAAATATTAATCACATGAAGGTGATTGTGTGCACAGTGACACTGTCATCAGTCATTAAGTTTTCACCTCTGATGGAATATTCATGAAAATGGCCTTGCCCTCCAAAGTGCCCGGTTCTAATTATTTTTTACCGCACAGTATACTGACTGTTTTAATCACACAAACACAGATTTACACACATAATGTTGACGAGTTCGGCATCGCAAAACGTTCCGAAATTAGCAAATGTATCCTTGCTGGGGTCCGTCTTGACATCATCATAGAATTAGATAGGAGACGTGATGGAAGATGTTTTTAATGAATTCATTTTTTTTATTAAATCAGGTCAGAGTTGGTACAAAAAATAATTACAGCGACCAGAAGACATTATTATAACTCTATGATAGTTAGAAAACACAAACAGCTGGATCTCGAATTCCATGTCAAGAATTTATAGAAATGATATCGGTAACAATTGTTCATTTTGTACGCTCACAAACCAACAATAAACCTGAAATAATGATCATAGCTACCGTCTCATTATAATGTGTGTTCTTCCCATCCAAAAAATCCACTCTTTTAATTGTCCTCCGGTAACTTCCACTGTGTCGTGTCTGTTTTTTAACTTTGTTTTCTTTTTTTTCTTTTTTTTTTTGGTGGTTTGGCAGCTCGCCTTTCTTCTTCTTTTCCAGAAGCTTTTGCTCTTTTTCCACCAAGTCATGCCGTTTTCATCCACTGCTGCGCTAATTATCATGGAAGGAGCCCTTAAGAGGACTCGGGAAAAGCACAGGTGTGTTACAAAACAGCATTACTGGCTGCCTTCCATTTATCTGGGCCAGTGTCACCGTCCTGGTCTCCCTCATGCTGTCTGGTGCCATCAGTAATGTTGTTAAGTACAGCTGTGCTTCTCATGCATGATTAGTGGCTGCTTAAAGAGCCATCCTCCGCAGCAGGAAGTGGACTGTCTTCTGTCTTCACCTCACTGTCTTGTGTCTTCACCTGATTGTTGCTGAATCACTGAAATGGACTGTTCGCTCTGCTCCGGGTGACCAAACGTAGACATGTGACCGCGCATGCAGCAGTTTGTCATCGCCACAATGCTAAAAGCACAATTCCTTTCCACGGAAAACCCCAGACAAGCCTCCTATTTCAGCTGAAAGTGGGGATAAATAGACGGGGACATTTATCTGGACGGTGACTGCCTCCATCCGTTTAGCGAGTCCTCCGTACGGACACATGGTGCAGAGGCTCCGAGAGCCCTGGATGGGGCTCAGAGGGACTTGGGGACCTGAGGGGTTCGTAAAAAAGGGATGACAAACCTAAGGTGGCAAGTTGAAAGTCGATCCATCAGTCTGAATGAAGCTCCAGTGGCACTTATGTGGACAGGGAAGATAAAATAGAAAAAAAGTATTATTGTAGTCCTGGAGTGAGGGCAGGCGGAGGAGCACTGCTCGCTCGGGCATTCAACTTCAACACAGGAGGACACGGTGTCCACGGTGATGTGTCCCTACGTCCTGTTTAGGGATCCTCAACAGTGGAACACACTTTGATGGCTGGGAATATTGTGATTTAAACAGAAGCGTAACGTCTTTTTCCCACAAAATTTGAGAATACGCTGCATTTTGTGTGGTCTGTTTGAATGAAAACACATTTCAGGTTATTTGAGTCAATGTAAAAAAAACAGTAAAAACACAATATATACATATATGCTGGTGCAAATTAAATTTCACACATCCACACATTACTCCCACCCAAACACACACATACAGCACGCGCACCTACCAAAAGCCTCAGAACCAGCAGGGTCTCGAGTCTCCTTTTAAATGATGACGCGTCCTGGCTCACTTCAGGTCATGATTCAGTTTGTGCCAGACCAAACTGACTGATTGCTACCTCATCAATTTTGGATTTAATACTCGGAACAGGGTCTACTAAAGGGTCTTTGGGGGTCTACGTCTGATGATCTGATGAGGTCTCATTGGTTAGCAGGCAGCGAGCGTTCTTAGCGTTTACTGCTGAGCACCAAATGGGAACTGACATGTATTTTTCATACATTACTAAGGAATTAAGGTGTCGGGGTGGGCTTACAGAGTTTTAAGTCAATTTTCCTAGCCTGTGGCACTCTCCAGGGGGATCTCTCTGCTTTGTGCTGGAAAAAATACATATCATTAATTGGATGGACTTGGACTTTGGAGCCTTGGTGGAGGCATGAGCGTCAGGATGAACAGGTAGAGGTGAGCAAGCAAATGAATATAAGATTCACCAATTAACATAGATGATTTCCGTGGAAAGACAACAGGTATCGGACTGCTGTAACACAAGTTTTTATTCATTTATGTCTCAATATGCGCAAAAACAACAACATGAGAAATAGCCTACACGCTACGCTATCAATAATGCTGCTGTTTGGAGTTTAGCTTCAAGTCAAATTCTCAGGACGCTCGCTATTTCCAAAACCGAGGAAATATTTCACCGTGTCAACTCGGCGTAGAATAGTTCATCTATCTGTTGTGTGGGGAAGCACAGAAGGTCGTGTGCCTGTTTTGTCGGATCCCAGCGGTGTATGAGGAGATTTCAATAATTAATGACGCTGCCCCACGCTGTTTGATCTGTGCATAAATTACATGCAGCGCATTCCTCAAATTGGAGACCGCAGAGTGCAGCCATCAGTCCTGCCGCTGCGTGATGGCTACATTTGTTTAATCAGTGGAAAGAGATAGACCTTTTATGTGGTTACGCTGCCTAGTAGCCCCTTCTGACAACCCTAGCAACCCCCTTTAGCCTCCGTAGCAACCCTCTCTCACCACCCAAGTACCACCTTGCACCACGGTCAACCCACCTGAGCTCCATATTAAAGATAAATGCACTTTTAATGCCAGATATACACCAGGAGCCGGTTCTGGAAAGAATCTTGCGATCTGACCTCCTCTGTCTCGGAGGGCAAAAGCTTCTCGCGCCGTCAGAGCTGAAAAAAAAAAACAAGCATCACCAAACAACAACGTCTAAAATACTTCTCTGTCTTGGAGTGCTCGGTAATGGGATAAAAGCTTTGTTTTATGGAGTAAAGGTCTATGAGATCAAATAAGACACAGAGCAATGTCGCCTTGAGATGGATTTGAGAGAAAATCCTGAATGGAAGGCGGAGGGGGAGGAACGTTAAATCAACTTTTTACATTACATCAGCAGCAAAATATCCGGGATGAACCAATAAAAAGTCAACAGTAACAACTACAGGAAAAGTTCTAATAT
>OMNV01009448.1:0-37000 GCA_900303265.1 Brotula barbata
CATATTTGTAGAGAGGCTGCACTGAATTTTCTAAGCGGACAAATATTAATAAATAATCTGAGGTCTAAGACGACAGTATAGTGACTGTTCAACTATCTTCAACCTTTCATTTATTCACTTAAAACATAGGCTTTAATTACTTAAGAAATAAGACCAGTTAAGATTTTGACAGCAGTGAATTATTTAATTAGCACTGGAGCATTATTTTGTCATTTTGTCTCTTAAGCTCAGAAAATGAGTATTATACAACTAAAATTAATTGCAGTGAGATCTAATCATGGAGCAGACATAGAATTTGCTAGAAATTTGTACTGATGCTGGTCGTCATGACAGCATCACGACCAGGAAACATTACAGAATAACGTGAATCACTTAACTACGGTAGAAATCGCCAATGTTTTGTGTAAATTGATTGAATTAAAGCAAAATTCACTTCAGTAACCAAAACAGGGTTTAAATACATTTAGTGTCCATGTGGAAAATACTTAAGATATTTGCTGCATTCATTCAGTCTTTAAGTTTTGATAGAATTAACAGCTCAAAATGTAAGTTGAATTGTTTTCTCATTGACAAGAGAAGCTGCACAACCAGGAAAAAGTGAACCGTGGACCTTCCCGTGAGCCTCACCTGGATTCAGCGTTTGCAACCTGCTTTAATACAGCATAATATATACCACGGTGAGGTCCTGAGATACTGCCACCAATTGTTACTAGAACCAAATACTTTAAATATATTCACTTTCAGCTGAGATTTTCCAAAATGTCCAAAGCCAAAGTTCCCATTAATGGAGGCGACTTTCTTTATGTTGCTCCCTTGGACCAATAGGTCACAATGAAAACTCCATTTATAACTTCAGCTTTCTTTCCCATACTACCGTTATAAACTTAGTTTCCTATTAAGTTAGAGACCTTGGCTGTCCAGTTGTTTATGTCAAATGAGAATCAATTTTATAAATGCTGAACTCTTCGTAGACCTGGTTTATTGTCCATTGTCAAGTTTTTCTTGCGTATACTTGCATGACACTTGCTGAGTTTTCATCTGTAGTCTCTTGGCAGGTAAAATCCAAGATGGACAGTGAGTCTATCTGGAACAAACTCAGGCACACTTATTAATGCACCGTCTCCTTCTAATATTAATATCTCCCATTTGTTTACCAATAACGTGAAATGAAGACAAACAGTGAATCCTTTTAGTTTATACAAATATTTATTATTCCACACGTCTGTTCAGACAGTTTAGATGATGCCAATCTGAAAGAAAGAGAATAACAAATTACAACGAGTTCACCAACAGACTGAATCTAACCAAGTGTGGATTTTCTGGCATCAGTGGTTCCTTTGAATGCATCACAAACATTCAGTCAAAATAACAGTTTACATCACGTGCACAGTATCAACTGGTGTTATTACGTCGGGAAAATGAAAGCGCTGCATTGACGACAAACACTCACTTTGTTTGCAACATCCAACGCGTCGTAATCTGGTGCCAGACGAACGTACGCCTTCTTCTCACCATCAGGCCTGAAGACAGCGGCGGAACAGGAAGAGCATACATCAGAGACTCAGCCAACAGGAATCTGACTTCTTTCATAAACCAATACCCATTTAATTACAGTCATTTGTAACTGAATGTCAAACAGTAACAGTCTGTCTTCATCATTTTTTAATTGTTTTTCGATGACCGCTGGAATATGATCCATCTCCGCTGCAATCCTAAACTAGACTAAAATTGAATAATGGAATGACTTGTACATGTGGTGCTTATTGGATTAGGGGAATTCTGTTTTGGTAAGAGTGAGTCATGAACTCAGCCATGGCCCGACGTGATCCATGTTGGTACCTGATGAGTGTGTTGACTTTGGCGACATCGATGTCGTACAGCTTTTTCACAGCGTGTTTAATCTGGTGCTTGTTGGCCTTGACGTCCACGATGAAAACCAAAGTGTTGTTGTCTTCAATTTTCTTCATGGCTGACTCTGTCGTCAAGGGGAACTTGATAATGGCATAGTGATCCAACCTGAAGACATGATTTTCATGTATCAATGCCATTGACTTGAATCATTGGTGCATTTTTGTCTTATCTCCACGGTGTCAAGAATATATAAGAAATTAAAATCAGGTTATTTAAGACTTTGGTGCATCAGTGGATTATAAAGGTGGAAACATGGTTTTTCATACTTTGATCGCTTTTTACCATCATTTGCACCAGACTCGATACCAGCCAACCGTACAGTCTGTAACTCACTTGTTCCTGCGAGGGGCGCTCTTGCGAGGATACTTGGGCTGCCTTCGGAGACGGAGGGTTTTGGGGCGACGGAAGGTGGGAGAAGTCCTAACTTTCTTCTTCCTCTGGCTGTGGACGCCCTTGAGCACAGCTTTCTTGGCCTTCAGAGCCTTAGACTTGGCCTCAGTCTTGGCAGGGACAGCTACAAAAAGAAGCAACAATGAAAAATGAGACCAAGGTCCAAATTCGAAGCCTTTTGAGAACTTCTGCTCATTGAGATTAAATTATGACACCCCACTGAGCCACAACCCATTTGCAACACAGAAACATCAAGCTTATATTTCAGTGTAATGATTATGATAAACCACACGCACGAGAAATACAAGATATGGGTCACAAATAGGAAACGCTAAATGAATTATTTGCCTTAATTGTGAGCACCTGAATGCTCCATCAAATTTTAGATCTCCTTGGCAAGACCAGCACTTGGTTCATTAAAACCGAGCCAACATGATGAACCCAATGATGCTGACGACATTCCAAAACATTTCAAACGTGAGTAATTATAGATCATGAGGTGGGATCATAGACGCCGAGTTCTGCGTTGTAGACGAATCCTGACACTCTTCAAGTGAGCAAATACCGTTCAATGAAGATTGACTGTTCTTAAATAGACCAAGTATCCAACGATTTTGCCAAACAGGTACTTAATATGCGTCTATATGTTTCCGTGTAAACATGGCAGCTTCTTTAAGTGCTGGCGTTCACGTGTAGTTCACATAGCGACATTTAGTCGCTATTGACAAAAACCTCTCAAACCATCGCCCAAACTACCCACGAATACGACAAACTGACCTAAAACTCAGGCTCCCTCATGTCGACAGATTAAATTGGCTGTAGTAGCACCATGGCAGCTTTTTAACAGCAATGTTAGCGTGCTAACATTAGCTTGGCATGACGTCCCGCACTAGCCGAAGCCGCTTTCATATACGAATTCTAACTGTCGACAGTGATACATCGACTTTCTTTGGGCTCAATCGTTTTGTTTTCTTATCATGAAGACGACAAACCACATTTTGTGCACTTGATTTTTGAGTTATATGCGTTTAAACGAAGCTACATTTCACAAGACACAAACCTTCTTTCTTCACCTTCGGTGCCATGTTGAGAAAGGAAGTTTAGCTGGGGTTTCCAGAAGTATAACGCATGGGCGAGAACTCTGTGTAAGTATCGCGATACGTGCAGCCAAATTTCTTCTTCTCCTAACACACTGTACGCTCTACAGCGCATTGCTGCCCCTCACAGTCCAAAACCGCGCACTGCACCCATATACACTTGTGTTCATAAAGCAGTAGAGAAAAACAGATTCCTTTGGAGGTCATGACCAATCACCACCATCATTATGACGTTCTCCTCAGAATTTTCTTTATCGTAATGGTTATTTTAAATTCTGGTTGAATGCCCAGAGATTCCAGATATACTGTGACGCATTACGGGAGAAATTGGTACATAATACATATCGTATAAAGACATCTTTAAGGGAAAGCAAACATTCCATACCTTAAAAATGTAAAGACGTTAAAATCATCACTTCCTTAGAGATTGTGATTTTTTTAAATATACCTTTTCTATTACACTCAATTACACAAACGGGTTACTAATGTAAAGATCCTTACACATTTTGTTATTTGACCAATAAGTAAGTTAACCATAAAGAAAAAGTTTTAATCTCATAATTTCTAGAGAAGTTCTTTTTTTTAAATTTAAATCCAAAAATCCATTACCCTTATTTTTCATGCTATGGCATTTTAATGTCCCTTAAAATTCTCCATTCTTTATTCTGAGTATGTTGGGTATCATTTTACAGTTTTAACAGATTCCACTACTTTTAAAATTAAACTTTAGAATGGAGCCCTTGCCGTTTGCTCAAGTCTTAGAGGTTGAGTAACCCAGAAAGGTTTGCCAAGTGTAATCAATGGTGGTGGTTAAGGGGTTAACCAGATTTCACACAGGATTTATTGTAGAGCTGCTGTATTAGACCGAAGGGTCGAAAATGTTTTGTTCTTAAAAGTACGGCTGTGGAATGTTCCTCTCTCCTGCTGTAAGGTGGCAGGCCATGTCCATGGGTTTTGAGGCGTTCCTTACTGAAGGCTATTGGTTGTGTAATTTCAAAATCTTGCTTCCTCCTCCCTGCTTACTACCCTGCCTTTAAATTTAGGTTTTTAAAACTGCTCTGTTGCTTACTTAAATCATATTTGGAGACAATATGACAATTGGCACAGAGAACACACAACTCTCATTTGGAAATAATCTGTTTATCAAGGTAAAAGAAAAAAAAGTTTACACGTCCAACTTAGTATTCATCCGTTTGTATATCAGTTTGTCCATTCTGCTCCGTTATTCCTCCTGGGGTTTGTTTTGCTTTCCCCTTTTCCTGGTGGAGATGGAAAAAAAAGGATGTCCAAATGAGTTCTAGCAGCCATTCCTATAACATCAAATGTGTTAATTAATATATTCAATACAATTTTCTAGTCACAGTAGAACATGGATAATTTCTTCAGTATTCACTACATTACCGGTGGCGTCCAATAAACTTTAAACACTTCCATTTGGTACAGTGGTGAGGGTCACACAACAGGCTACAAGATGGTGCAAATGTTCGTGTGTGTGTGATTGTGTATACCAAACTCAAAGCCTCTCAGAGCTCAAATTTGGAGACCCATACATGAGTATGTTGGGCCTGATTCACAATTTGGTTATTTGTCAAAAAGTCAGTGTGAAATGATGCTGCCAGAGTAAAATCTGTTCATATGAACCAAAAACTGTAATGAAGAAATAAACTTCCTACAAACATTATCACTATCACTTCAATAACAGAATGGACACACATTCTTCCAGCTGTCTTACAAGATGTTGCCTGTTTTTTGGAGAAGGTTATGCAGAGTTTATTAATCCCAAATAATGTAAATTTCCAACAGATTCTTACTTTTTCATCTTGGCTCCAGTGTTTGATTTTGCCTTTAGTGAGACTTTCTTGTGTTTTTCTTCTTTCTGCATTTGATTTTGTTTCTTCGCAGACTGTCTTTTTGTTTTATTCTCCTGTGCTCCACTTTGACATCCAGTTTCTTCTTTCTGCTTGACCTCCTTCTGTCCTTTCTCTACTTTCTTGGATAATTTGCCTTTTTTCTTTATTAAGAAGCGAGGAGTTGTGCAAATTGTGCTCCTCTTGGGAGGTTTCTTCTCCAGCTTCCGCTTCACTTTGCTACGAGAAACAATAAATAAATTATCGTCACAAAATGGAAAGCTTCGCACATTAAGATTTGCTTCCTGATTTACAATTAGGCAAGCAGAACACAACAAACGGGAAAAACTAACGAAAAAACAAAACAAAAAATAAATCTGTGCTTTTAGTGCTACTTCATACTTCTTGCAATTTTTATTACTTTGAATTTCATTTCATTACCTGTGTATCTTTTTGAAGCCAATCATGTAATCAGGAACAGGACAGCCAGCTAACTTTATTACGTTAGCAATACTGTAACATAAAAAAAGCAAAAGAGGAAAACATGCATTTAATAACATAATTAGCATCAGTCCATGCTGCAAGTTGTGCCAAAAATTGTTCGGTTAGTCAAACAGAACCAGTGTGCATATTTGTCACGTTCATATTCATGTACAAAATTGGCAGTCAGATGATTTGTTTGGTTGTTTTTGTAATTAAAGTAATTTGGCCTGAGGCACATAAATGTAATAAATATTGTGTAATAAAGTCTGTGTGAATGCATAAGTTGCAGCCACATTTTGTCCAATCAGAGCAAAGCTCATGGTGGGAGGAACAGAGTCCAGTGGACACTAAAGCATAAAGTAAACAAACATTTCCCTTTTACGATAAACAAATGGTGGATATCAGATTTATTAGCTTCGTATCCACAAACCTTCGCAGCAGCGGCTTGTCATTCTCTGTAAAGAAGGTGATGGCTCTGCCCTGATGTCCCGCTCTGCCAGTACGACCTAAGAAGGAGGCAGAGAAAGAGGAGAACTGTGTGAAAAAGGCTAAACACAATGTTTGTGTTCAGGAATCGATTATATAGAAGAACTGACCGATCCGGTGGATGTACTCCACCGCGCTGGTCGGGAAGTCGTAGTTCAACACAAGGCTGACGCCTTTGAAGTCGATTCCTCTGGCGAGCAGAGCCGTGCAGATCAACACCCAAATCTTACCAGAGCGGAAACTGTTCACCACATTGTCTCTCTGGAACGGAGAGAAGAGGATGATAAACACCGCATCTGAGAATCAAATCACAAAGTGTGTGTATGCGTGTGTGCGTACCTGTTGTTGCGTGCGGTCTGCGTGTATGACATCTACGTTAATGCCTTCGTACACCAGCTCATGGAAAAGCTCTCGCGCTCGATCAATGGACTGAACAAACACCAGCATGGGAGGCAGGAAACCCTGAGACACAAGACGGGCAGCACAGAGCACATAAACACTAAGAAACAAAATGAACATCATTCAGCATCGGATCTCATCAAATCAAGAAAGTAAGAAAGTTGTAGTCTTTGATTTTTCTTGCAAAGAAAATGACACCAAATTCCAACAGTCGTAGCTTTGCACAACCCAAGCCGGAGGTTTCTGTACCCAGAGGTGAGCCTGCTTGTCTGTGGTAGATTTGAAATATTAGGCGTGATTTCTCCTTACATGACTGAAAAACGATCGCCCTTTATGTGGTCTTACTTTTTTGATAATGTCCCTCATAGCCAGGAGTTTCCCGTTCTCTGTCCCGACAAACAGCAACTCCTGTTCCACCGTCTCCACTGCTGTGTTTCTGTAAAGATCATAAATTATGTCACACGAGAACAACATTCCTCATCACAGTTAGCAGGGCGTCGTCGGAAAGTTATTACCTGTGTCCAATGTTGACAGATACCAGGTTATCCAGGTTCAGGCGGCACCACTGTTCCACGCTCGGCGTGCAGGTGGCACTGAAGAACGCCCTGCGTACCTTCGGACTGGAGCAAGCTAGGAACACTGTGGCCAGCTGCTCCCTGAAGCCGCTCTTACCGTCTTCAAACAGCTTGTCAGACTCATCCACCACCAGCCATTCCACGCTGAAAAAGCAGTGAGTTTTTAATGTCTCATAATTCAACATTTTATTAGACCGTGATCATTGGGCCACAACATTCTAATGCTTATCAGTAGTCAATTTTGACCTGTTGGTGGCGCAAGACAAACAGTATGACCACATTTCAGCAGAGATCTTCGATGAGATGTTCAGGTTACCTGCTGAGGTCGAGAGCTGGAGGATCCTGGTTCAGCAGGAAGATCAGCCTGTTTGGAGTGCTGACGAGGATGTCTGAAAAAAACAAACAAAGTGTGGAAGAAAGACGCCTTTTACACTCTTACCCCTCTCTTCTTCGCCCTCTATGTCTTACCGTATTTTTTGTTTGACTGTGGTCCATATTTCTTAGCAGCCATTGAAGCTTTATCAATGATGTGAACTCTGAAGCCGACGCCGTCCGACAGGCGCAGCAGTTCTCTGTAAGTCTGGACACAAAACAACAGCAGATGGATCAAGTTCATCGCTGTTCAACAGCTCACAATTAGAGGCCTGTTCACTTTGCACTTCTTCTGAATTTTTCAAATGAATGAATGAATGAATAAATAAATAAATATGCTTCAAACGTCTGCAGTGCGACCGTGTGGCAAATTAAGAGCGGTTTGATTCTTTATTTTGTCAAAATGACAAAAAAAAACCTCACCATACGATGAGATAAAAACTTACAGCAAGGAAGATACAGTCACATGATACAAAAAAAAATAATTAAAAAATCGACATTTGGAGGTGAACTCAGTGGCTACAGCACAGCCATGATGGACTGGGTGTGTGTGACATTACAGAGCCTGGAGGAGGAGTTTTAAAAAGTTGATGAGGCACCAGGACTTTCACAACATTAATCTGTCGCGTCGACTTTAAGTCCAATTATTACCATGACATTAAATTTGGATTAGAGTGCATGATGAATTGTTTATTACCGGGTAGATGTGATGTGTAAGTTTTTCTGCAAAATGTCCGATTTGACACCGTTAATGACAAAATATATGCAGAGATGTGTGTGTGAACTAATAATCAATAGAATGGTGGCGTTAGTATCTGACTGAGCAGCTCTGTACCTGGCTGGCCAACTCTCTGGTTGGGGAGATTATCACAGCCCTGAACCCCTGGTTGGTCGGTTGTTGCAGGTGGGCGAGCAGCGGCAGACAGAATGCCAAAGTTTTCCCAGATCCTGTCGGAGCACAAGCCAGCAGCTCCCGACTCTGGAAACAAACACACATCTCATTGAAACGCGGATTTCACTACGTGAATGTGTCTGTGTGTGCGTGTGACTGCTTACTCACATGCATCATGAGCGGTATGGCCTGCATCTGTATGGGTGTCGGGGAGTTCAGTCCGGCGTCTGTGAGGTTCTGCAGGATTCGTGGGTTGAGACGATACTCTGAGTGCAGCTCTTCGAATGTGCAAACAGGATCTGGAAGGTCAGCGCCGTGCACGTTTATACGGTGCGCAGAGCGAATGCGGTTCACCTAAAATCAGTTTGACAATGACATGGCTGCATAATCAGTACACTTGTGGTGTAAATCCCCTGATTAAACTATTTCATTTGAGTCATGTTGCTATGACAACCTTCTCCTGATGAAGATGTTTGAGCCTCTTCAGTGAAATTCTCTCCTTCCCATCGCTTGGCAGATCCGGGATCTTTGAGTCCTGAGAGGAGGTCCAGCTGATGTTGTTTCCCTTAAGCGTTGCACCACCATCTTAACACAAACAAAGAGCTGTGACACTCAAACAGCAGGCACATACAAAAGGAACACAGACTCAGAGAATAGTCATCCTCACCCTTACCTTCCTCCTCCTGGCTGCTTTTCATCTTTCTCTTCTTCTTTTTCGTCCTCTTCTCTCTGTCTTCACCTTTTAGTTTCCTTTTACTTCCCCCCTCAGCTTCCTCACTTTCCACCTCCTCCTCCTCCTCCTCCTCGTCTGTCTTTCTCTGGACTCCATTGGCTGCGCCTGAGCCAAAGTAATCGATGGCAGAGATAGCATCTGATGACGCTTCTTGAGGTTTTCCCACCTAAATTCATACCAAGAACAGAACTGATTACTGACTGTGCAAAGTGTCTTTATATTAGCGAGAATTAAGCAGCCAATCTTCTCGAAATGACCTCAAACACTTCCAACGAAAACAAAGATGGCAGCTCTCTCTCACGCCTGCCACTGATAGGGGTAAATAAACCGTGAATTGACTTGTTGACTTATTATTCGATATTTTGATCGGGTTCGTTAATGAGGATTTTACCTTAAAACGCGCTGCATCCTGCCCGAACCTCTTCAGGTCAAATTTGGCTCCTGCTCCGAGTTTCCGAAACAAGTCGAAGGAGTCCATTTCCACAGCGTGGTCTGACGCATCATCGAGGCAGGCAACAATAATCAAACACCGAATGTTCGACCCGCGCTTCCTGTCTGTGCTGTGTTGCCCCCTGCTGGCTAACTATTGAGTTACAATGAATGAGTTTTCAGTTTTCTTTCCTTCAGTTCTCAGTCCTTGTTCATACTTCAAAAAATTCCCTTCCTTTTCTTTCCTTCCTCACGTTCCTTCCCATTTCTTTCTTTCATGCCATCCTCCATTTTTTTCTTTTCCATCATCCTCTTTACTTTCCTTTTTTTGCTCCTCTTTCACCCTTTTCTTTCATTGTCCCATGTCTTCTTTCTTTTTCTTCCCTTTTTGATTCCGAGCATTCTTTTCTTCCTTCCCTCCATTTTCTACAATTTTCTCTTTCCTTCCATTGTTACATTATCTACCTTTTGTCCTTAATTTTTTCCTTTTCTTTGGGCGGCACAGTGGTTAGCACACCTCACAGCAAGGTCGTGGGTTCGAATCCCAGGGTCGACCTCCAAACCTTTCTGTGTGGAGTTTGCATGTTCTCCCTGTGTCTGCATGGATTTCCTCTAGGTGCTCCACAAAAACATGTGTGTTGTGTGATTCACTCCTGCCATGGCCCCTGACCAAGGCACAAGGTGGAAGATCTGGTGTTGGTCCCCACACGCTGTTGTGTGTGTGTTTGCATGTGCAAGTTTGGGCTACCCACTGCTCCTCATTAAGGATGGGTTAAATTGATTAATTTTCCTATGGAGATCATCTTCATACTTTCCATCCTTTTGCTTTCTATCCTCCAGTTGTTTTGCTTCTCACCTCCTTTCCTCCCATTCATCTCTGACACTGAAGAACTTATCACTCATTTGTCAGCATTATTACATTTTATTGACCAAATATTTAGACAAAATAAATTAGTAATAATCTGTTTCAGCAGCGAGTTTTTATATGTTACAATTCAATAATAAAGTCTTTGTACCACAAACAAAAAAGTGTAATAGTGGCCTGGACAGAAAGAGCTGCTACTGTGGCACTTAGGTTTCAAAACACATTGAAGTGTTTGAGGCTGGCAGACAGGTATCAGAACACTGCTAAACCAAACACACCGATCCCTCAGACTGTGTGTACAAAAAGCAGACAGGTTTCATTCACCAGCAGACGTCTAGAATATATTGTTGCACAATTCAACACAGACCCCAGGTTCTGTCAGAATAATATAAATCATATTTATCAATCTGAGTGCAGTAAATGATTTTGTAGTTTGATCCTGCAGTTCACCATCTTCAACTTATTTCAGATTCTCTATAGTTGTAAAAGTCACTCAACTGATTCCTTATCTCAAATGGTGTCTGACCTGACATTACTGAGGAAATGATAAAGGCTTTAGTCACTTGTGTCAGTGACGAAACAAAAAACAAACAAAACAACAACTCAGGATTATCACTTTAAACATCTTATTGTTGGAAAAATAATGTAAGTGCAATACAATAAGTACTTGGTGGACATTAAACATGCACCTTGAAGCTCTTTAATTATGTTAGGAAAAGAAAAGTCCCTCCTCCGACTGGTTGGATTTTTGAGGGCAGCAACTGTTCACCTTTTGCCTTGTTTTAGTGGTTGTATTAGGCATGTGCCAGCTATAACTAAAGACAAGGATAGGATCATCTTTGGAAGATTCATACTGACCCTCACTGAAAAACAAGATAGTTGAAAAATTCAGTTAAATATAAACTGAAAAAAAAAAAATCCACAATGCAATGTGGCAGAGCTTTAGTAAAAAGTTATTTTCCAAAACCAATTTCTACTGGTGTGTAGTTTCTCCACATTTTTGTTGAATGGTTACAGCCACAGGGTTTGTTTATTATTATTGTTGTTGTTGTATCGATGGTCATTTCGACATTTTTCACATTAACTTTCCACGATCAACGTTACACGATCGCGTCATGCATCGTTTCAGTTTGAAAGTCTTAAATCTTGTGAGAATTCGACAATGAAAATAATTGCTTTTTATTGTCGATGCTTTCGACTATTTCTTGCAGCCTTAACATGCTGGATTCTGGTCAGATTTTTCTCCCAGTTGACCAGAGCGATTCTTCGTCTAAATGAATCTTCTGGATTTATATTGTCATGCATAGTACATTTCATTTGCAGCTCCTTGCCGTTCTCCACATGTCTTCAGTACGTCCTCCAGGAAATCCACCACCACCTTCTTTCCGCTTTCTTCACCATCAGCATCCAAACTCTTCAGTCTGTTGATGTTCTCCTGCAGTTCTTTGATTCTCTGCTCAGGGTTAACACGCTTCCTTCCATCCTCTTCCTCTCCTTCTGCTTCCTCTCCTCTTTCTTCTTCTCTGAGATATTTAACCAAATGATCTTTGATGCTCCTTCCCTCTTCTCCAGATAGTGACACCCCAAGCGTGGCCATGTCCTGTGATTGGCTGACACTGAGCAAGTGTAGCAGTGCGTGTGCCAGTGTGTGTCGCAGGCTGGAGCAGTAACGGTACTCTATGAAGCTGTCTGCCTCTTCGCTGTTTTCCAGCGCTGTGGTCAGCGAAGACCACACATAGCTGAAGCGCTCTGCATCTCCATAGCAGTGGCGGTGGGCGGGGATGGCCAAAGCAGCTGCGGATTTGATCCGCACCTTGAAGTTTTTGAAGGAAGTGACCACATAGCAGAGAGCAGAGAAGGCATCAGCTGACCACACAGCCGTATCTGAAGAGAAACAGAGGAGACATGACAAAACCTCCAAATATTTCACAGAAAGGAGCACAACCCAAACACTGAAATAACAATAAATTATTTGTCAGATACACTTTAAGCCTCTTTTCATACATACACAGAGTGTATGTATTACACAGGATGCTGTTAACCCCTCTGCCAAGGAGACTACATTTGCTACTGTGTGTCTGCAGAAGTGTGTTGATAAGATAACACCTCAAGTTACAAATGAATTTGAGGCTCCTTAAACAGTGACATTTTCAAAGACACCAATTATCTGGATGCATTCTGGTGAAAGTTATATAAAAATGATACCAACAATCCAATAACTTAGCAAGAATTTATAAAATTGTGGACTTTTTTAAAAATCTGCACTTTTCTAGAAATTATTAACTTTGCCTATGTGTCCTATGTCTACATGGTACACTTCATTATTAATGAGTTACAAACGTGAAAAGGCCCATACATTAATCCTTTAAAAAGTCCATGTTTGCCTCAAAAGTGTATTAACAAATAATTTACCCGTGTTTGAGCTTATAATTTTCATTCATTTGTGCTTGAGACCAAGATGCACACTTACCAAGCTGCAGGGCCGGGTTCCTGAAAGCATTTCCCATGGCATAACAGGCGTTCCAGAGCACCTTCATCAAGGAGCTCTCTGTTCGGATGGTTTTCGCCAGGCCGCGCGCTGCATCTTCCACAGGACTTTGGAACGCAGTGTGGGTCAGCTGACTCTGACGCAGAAAACGAAGCAAATTCCCGATCACCCGCATTGCGTTAACCTTTACCTGAGAGAGTTAAAGACAAAGAACAACAGTTACGAGATGTGAAAATAAAAAGATGTTAAAAATCCTGACGTTCTTAATGGATTATTGCTGTAGAGCTGGCTGCTGCCTGTAAAGTCTCTGTAGCTATGACATATTTGGGCAGCATGAATAAATCAAACGTGACTCACCATGTTTTTGTCGGATAAACCTCGGTTGGCAGCTTGTAGCATCTTCAGCAGCAGCATGTCTGACAACTCCTCCTGAAAATCCACACCTGCACTCTCCCTGATGAAGAGATATGAAGACAAGTCAATCATATTCTTAACTATTACAGGTCAGCTTCCTTTGAAATTCAACAATAAGCAACAACAAAAAGGAATTTGAGATTTGTCACTCATTTTTTCTTTTCTTTACAAATATCACCAAATATCCAGCAGTAACTTTTTCTTACATATTGATAACAAGTGCATCTGTCAGATTGGCAAGGGCCCAGCAGGCTCTGATTCGGACATTTGGAGATGAATCGTTGAGGGTGGCGAGAATGGTGTTTGCTGTATCTGCCACGAACATCACATCCTGAGAAACACAACATGAAATTTACCATCAATAACAAACAAAACCCTCCAAGACATTTTTCCTAACTCTCTTACTACTGAAGACCTCAAAATTGTTAAAGGGTTAGTGTGTGTATGTGTGTATCGTCAGAAACAGAGGAAGTGGTTTGTGAGGACTCCTGACCTCTCTCAGGCAGGGGAACAGGATGTACATTCCCAGGGCTCGGACCGCTGCTATCCTCACCATGCTGCTTTCACTGTAGTTCAGGCCGAGCAGCACGGTGATGCACATCAGCTGGGTTTTCTCCTGCACATACACACACATATGCCTACATTGTTTAAAGGCCACAGTATGCCTGCACGACATTAAGTAATCGAAGGTTTTTAAAGCCACCATGAGCCAGTTTTACGTTCAGCATACATGTAATCCAACAAGCTGTTCCCGTATTAGCTGTACTCCACAGCACAGTGCACCATGTTTGCTCTATTGTAGAGTGAAACATCCTGATTAAGAAGGCATATCATGTATATATTACTCCTTATAATACACAAATCCAATGATTTCTTCATAAAGCTTCATCTATGTCAGTCTGCTTGATTCCCTCTTTACATGGCTGACATGAACCCTCGCTCAGCCTGCTCTCTCCTTGGAGGTTCCCCTTTAATAGAAACACCCAAGCTCATGTAATAGCTGGTTTGGTACGACTCTACGCCTCTTAAGTCAATTTCACCTGCAGTAGAAACGCACTTATTACACAACGCAATTATTAGTGAGGCCATGGTTCTCTCACAGAAAAAAAGATGGTTTGGCACTGCCCCCTCACCTGAGTGGGCAGCAAACGGCCCTGATGGAGTAGTTCAGGTATGTTGTGGTCTTATTCACAAATGAAAGTAAAAGTGATCGCAAGATTGATCATGCAGGTGCTGCTAGGTGCAGCGGCCACAGTAATGCGGGTGCTCTGGTTGGCCATGTTTCCACCACAAAGCTGGCCCGGATTAAGTGGGTTAAAAAATGGATGAATGAATAATCGCACAAACAGTGAAACGTTTCCCTTTGGGATAGGAGAGTAATTATCAACAGGATTATAAATAAGAGAATAATAAGAATAAGACTAATAAAAATATAGTATTTCACTTTCACTTTTCCTCGGTTGAATACATATATATATATACACACACAGTATATATATATACTGTATATACATAAAGTGACAGGGGGAGAAATAAAAAGAGCTTGCTAGAGATATCGAGCCCGGCCACAGCTGGCCAATTGCTGCAAAAAGTGTCTATTTTTGTGGGACGCAGACTCTCTACATTCACTTCTACCTTGTGACTGTGGGGCTGATGTGTCAGATGAAGCAAATTGTGGCCTTTATCTGTTGACTCTGAGGTTAACTCACGGGCAGCCCAGCAAAGGCCTGTGGTAAGATGGAGGCCAGAATCTCACAGGCGGTCATCTGCATGTTGGGTTGTTGTTCATTCTGCATTGCTGTGTTCAGGGGGCCGCTCAAGGCTTCTGACCAAAACTGGACAACCTGGATCAGATACATATTGTATATTTTTAGAAGAAAATATTTTAGCTTCACAACTTTATGATGCCACGGAAATTGAATAATTCTAAAAATCTAAATACTTACCTGGCTCAAGGGCACTCGTTTGCTCTCAGGAATATTCCTGTACTGCTGGAGAATTGCCTTACCCAACTCCTGCAGTAACTAAAGGACAAACAAATAATGAGACAGGACAAAAAGCAAGAGAGAGGGAAGAGAGAGACAGACTGACAAAAATAAAATTCATTTAATTCTCTCTGTAATTATGCCTATTAATCCAACAGTCAGGAGAAATACAGCAGATACATACATACATAAGATGAAAAGTGGAAACAAAAATCATTTGTGCTTAATTTTGATTTTCAAAACAACATCCTGTCTGTCCTTTCTCAGCAAAAAAAATCAAAGAAACAAGACAATTTCAATTACATATTTCAGAATAATTTACATGAAGAAGGGAGAGAGGAGATGTTACCTTTGCTCCGTGCAGCTGGATGGGAGGATCGGTTTCGCTCAGGCAGTATGCGCTCACCTGGCCAAGCTCAGATAGGTGTCCTTGTACCAAAGAGAAGCAACCACGAACCAGCTGGGACAGAACCTGAAATACACACATGTGCTCATCCAAAGCCTCCAAAGCGGGCTGGTTCATCCACCTCCTCATGTCTTCAGTCTCACTCACCTGTAGAGCCTCTAGCCGGATGGGCAGCTGCTCCAATGCAAGACCTGCACCTGTTCCTGATCCCTCACTGTCTGACTGGTCCTCTCTGGGTTGAGTCACCAGTGACACACACAGCGGCAGCAGCCAAGGGGTGGTACTGCCCTCTTCCCCTGGTGTGTGAGGAACATGGGGTGAGTTGGCGTGTGAGTCGTCACTCTTGGATGGTATGACTGGTGTGCGAGAAGGCGAAGACACGCCATCTCTTTGCCTCCAGCTGAGCGCAGAGTCCTGAGATGTGAAAGAACTGGCGATGCTGCTGCCCTCTGGCTGCTGGAGAAGGAGCTGCACCTCAGGGAGAGAGGCATGTGTGGTTACCATGGCCCCATACAGAGTCAGCACTGACACCCTCACAGTCACATCTAACAAGAGAAGAACAGAGTTAAAGGAGTTAGAAGATGCCTGTATTCTCCAGATTACATTTGTATGGTCCCTTATGAACATTTTGTGTATCTGGTCCGCCCCGCAGCAAAGATGGTTCAAATATTCATCCTTGAGGATGAATAAAGTACCTATCTATCTATTTATCCATGTGAAAGACAAAAACCATCTTCAGCAACAGCAGCAGACACACAGATGAAACGGCTTCAACTATGTTACACTGAGTGAAACGGGCCTAAACATGCATGTAAATCTACTGTGCTCATTATGGGCTGACCAAGTCTCGATGCAAAAATAGACATTAAGGCCTGCAAAACAGAACAAACTTAGTCCAGTGAATTTGTTAATGTTCACCATCACAATTAGATTAATAATGTGCATAGTGGTGTTGCTTTTGTTGTTTCTGAGTTAGTTGGTAAAGTTTAACAACGACTGTTATTTTTACATTTGAGAATTTAACTTAATTAATGCAGGTTTACAGTACAGGAGCAGACATACAGTAGATATAATTCATTCCCACCTAAATTCCATTAGGGGGCAGTGGTGTGTTTTTAATGAGATTGATAAGATGCAAACCTCTGTGACGCATATATGGACGAATCTGCTTGATGAGGGCGCTGAGCAGACCTGGTTTAAGGCGGTGGTAGGGAGCGTTGGCCACCAGTAAACCCAAACACTAACACACAGCAGCAAAGAGAGATTTAGCAGAGGAACAGACTTGCATGTCTGTGTTAACCACTGTCATGGTGGAGTTTAATGCTCAAATGCATCTTTCTGTTTACCTTTATGACCTGTGTGACCATCTGAGAGGAGGACTCAGTCAGCATAGCCAAACTGAGGGCACGGTGGAGCTCCCTGATGGACGTAGCCAGTGAGAAGGAGAAGGGAGTGTATGACGTGGGAGGAGATGCCGTATCTTCAGCCACAGCCAGGAAGCCACGGGCGCCATCCAACATGGCCATCAACACTTGAAGAGCACATGCACGTACCTGCAAGCGAGGAGAAACAGATGTTACCGTACACATTCAGCAGTATGATAAAGCTACGGATACAATACAACCTCAAAGGGATAGTATTTTGCCTGCACTAACTCAAATCTGACTTTATATTTTCATAACCGAATTGCTCCATTTGATCCAACCTGTCAGCAGAGAAAATTAGCAGACAATCCCCGAATCGAAGTCTGACAAACTTTCAGTGTCAAACCCAAACTGGACGCTGTAATCAAGTTGCTTCCACAAAGTACTGAGGAAAGGATCTGAATACTTGAGTCAATATGTTTTGGTTTTATATTTTTTAGTAAATTTACAAAAAATGTGTAAAATTATGTTTTCTCTTTGTAATTGTGAAGTATTGTGTGTACAGTTAGGTGGAGAAAGTATATGGGTATCTGTACTGTATATGCAATGTACCGCAACTGAGCAGATTTCCAATTACGTATGGTTTGAGTTTAAATGATTGATTGACATACAAATGTTTGTTGTTTTCTGCTGTGGTTCCCTTTCGTGGATTGTGTTTTCTTTTTTGAATGTGCGCACCTACAGTTTTTTAATGTTAAGTTAACCTGTAAGAACCAGCCCATAAAATCCTTAAAAATCGTGTCTCCGCCAGGTAAGTAATTCAAATGTTGTGTATTGAGATAAGTGAGTTTCAAACTGAACAAGTGAATGAGTGTTATACCCTTGGAGAGGGGTCCTTCAGTATCAGTGTGTGGAGGGTGAGAGGAGGTGGTCGTCCAATCAAAGAGTCAGGGATGAAGGAGGACCAGTAGCCGTAAAGAGCCCGCCTCTCTACAGCTTTCACCACGGCCAGCATACACTGGAGCGCTCCCTGTGACACACGTATGTGATGAGACCTGAAAGAGGGAAAGAGATAAAGAACTTCACACAGTTCCTGACTGCTTCATGATTGTTAGCTTTGAGAGAAATAAACTACTGTACATTACATTGTACTTGTACATTTCATAAACTAAACCTACATACAATTAGAGTATAACCGACATTGCATGTTCCTCAAAACTCATTTCCTCAAATTGCAGGTTTTGAGACATTGTAGTTTTCATCCAAATTCAAAGATTTTCAAGAAATTGTTTAAGCATGGTGCATGCTCGGTGCAAACAACTTTTACATTCTGTCAATACAGTCAGAACCTAAAATCAAAAGTGTTTTTGGTCAGAAGGTTGGACTCGTGGTCTGGTCAATAACCTGTTATTATTGGAATTATAATTGCAGTACTGTTCAGCCTAGCAGAGGTATTTGCTCTCAAGCAAGGCCCACTAGTTCAGTCTTGTGATTACATCACATTTAGAATGACAGATTTCCTGTATGTAGGTACATTCATCAGACAGGTGACTTCCTGTACCTCAGGCTGCTCTGTGAGTTTCCTTCTTGGTCAGAAATCTCAGAGTCTGAACTGATCATCTTCCAGGATGGATAGAACGAGTTAGCAGAAGGTTTACACTTGGACTCTCCGACTCCATCGCCTCCTCTCCTGCCTCCTTTGTTAAGCACAGACACTTCCTCCCTCTCATCTTCGTCTTCATCATCCCCTCCTATCTCTTCTGCACGTGTCTTCTTTCCCTTCCCTTTGGATTTCTTCTTTTTGTTCTGAGGGGACATCAGTGTCGGTTTGTTTTATCACCAACTGTGGACAGTGCACAAATAGCAAAGACCTAAAAACTGCCAGTGTGTTTTACCCCTGAGGCTTTGCGTGGCACAGCAGCCTCCTTTTGTTGTTCAGGAGATTTTGGTGCAGGTGGAGTTTCGTATTGAGGAAGAGGTGCTGGGTAAAGAACCGTGGCCCATTCAACACTCACACCTGGAGCTCCCTGGAACATCAGCCTCTGCAAAACACATCCAAGTTGTCACTACAAAGCATGCCGTTGTGAATGAATATGGATGATTATAACTCATTTATCTTTGTTTTTCCATTCATTTTGTACCTTTAGGACTGCAAGTACAGACCCAAGCTCTTCCCCATCACCAAATATCCACTTCCCCCCAGAGAGACAACACTGAAGTCCCTTCAATGCTGTCTTGGTCACCTGCACAGATGCCACAAACACAGGTTCAGTTAATGAAAAAAAAAAGGTATAACCTATTGTAAAAATAATATTATAGGCTGTAAATAATCCAAACCGTGCAGTAGAAGAGTTCATCTGTGTTTGGAGGTTTGGGGGACTGCAGTGTCTTGAGAAAGACTCTAAAACACACACTTCGGTACTGATCGTCCAACAGCGGCTGACCTGGGAGCCTGATGACAAAAACCGATAAACAAATTACAAACCCAACAATGCAACTGCCGATGCCTCGTTCACACAGCACAATTTTCTTTTCTGCTCAAAGGATTGGAGAGGTTTGGGAGATATCTCGTCAAACAATCTGATGAGAAAGCAGCTCCCAGACGTATAGTGTGAAGTTGTGACTGACAGTTGGGAGTGATGACACTTGGATACTTCCTGCTGAACTGTTTGCCTTGCTGTCAGTACAGTAGCATTTTTAATTTCCCTTCAAAGTCTTAAGTTTAGATATGTTGGGTCTCATTTTTTACAGCTTTGCATCCTGACATATTTGGTATCTGTGGAAATTTTGGGCTTTTGAGTTTGAGAGGTTAACAATAAATTAAACATAAGCAACTAAATGAGATGAAGATAAATAGTAGAAGAAGACCACCTGAGACAAATGTTAGTCAAACATTTCAGAGCAGCCAGCTGTAAATCCACATTTGGCTGAGACGGAGAGCTGTATGTCAGCAGGACACCATCTGCACCCAGTAACTCACTCAGGTGCTGGCAACAAACAAGACAAAACTGTAATTATTCACATGCAGTTATGGTGTGCTCCAGCATGTTTTCCCTGAGCTCACACAAACATGTACCTGTAGGCACTGAGATCCATTTCCATAGACAACAGTGGAGAGAGCCAGCAGGATATCAGAGTGAGTCCATGTACCGCATACATGGAGAGCTTTGATGGTATATTTCACCAACACATCCAACGTCTGCTCATCCATTATTACCTGAAAAAAGCAGCACGTACAAAAAGTCAGACTAAAAAGTAAACAATCAGTAAGAAGGTGTTGATGATGGTGGGCAAATGTCTTTGATAAAGGCGACTTTTCACCGTTAGCTGATTGAGGAGATGATTCGCTAGTTGGCACAATTTGATGACTAAATGTTCTTGACTCAGTGGCACGAGACAGCTGGCATGTTTCAGCAGAGCGCACACATCCTAAATGAAAATGAAGAGAAAGCAGCACCGTCAAGAAAACACACACACTTTGGCTGTCACTGCAACTACCAAATATTTTAATTATTTGACAAACTTGGAAACCTAAACACACTTCTAATGCATCGGGTACCAGGTGTTGTTAAATAGATAAATTGGGGGGAAAAAAGCCCGACAATTCATGTCTCTGGATCAAGATAAGATAAGAAAGAGTTTGTTCAATATTCCATGGGGGAGGGTTTGTAGAGGAGTTTGATTTGAGTGGATGATGGACAGACATATAGAATACTCAAAGCAGTACCAAAATCCTAATTGTGTATATTCAGTGTATGTATTTATATATACATACACATATATATACATGGATAGATAGATAGATAGATAGATAGATAGATAGATAGATACACATGTGTGTGCGTGTATAAATATATGTCTAATTACATATTGTACAATAGTATGCAATATTACCCAACATTATTTTCAAGGGTTTAGTCGTAACCTCTGTACCGACGCTGATGTTGGGTTAACGGTTTAGTCATTACCTCTGTCCTAACGTTTATGTCCGGGTTCTTGTAATTTTCGGAGAGCAGCTGGTCGAAAAGTCCGTTCAGGTCCTCCCTCAGCTGGCCGGACCCGGGGCGCAGCGACCGAAGCTTCGTAGCGCAGCGGGAAAACTGCCGCTCGGCCTCCGGCTGCGAACCGAGCCGCCATCGGTCCAAGCCCTGCGGGATAAAAGGAAGCGCTCCCGGGGATAGAGCCACCGAGCGAAAGGCTGGAGCTTCAGGTGAGACTAAGCCAGATGTGGGCAGCCCTGTCTGAGCCGCCATGATTATGAATCGGAAGAACTTTCTCTTTTCTACCGGGCTTCTTCCGAAAATATGTAGTTAGTGGATATTGCTGCCACCTGCTGGTTAGGAGTGGAACTCTTTTATACAACATAAGCAACCCTAACAATGACCAATCAAAAGAATTCTCCTGATACTGAAACAAATTAAACCAACTGTACTTCATTGTTTTCTTCTGTCGTCTCCCTGTAGCTTATTGTCATTTGGTAGCCATGGTTTTGTCAGACTACCAGACTGCCAAACTGTTTCTGCCTAATAATTACCCAATTGTCACTCTTTATGGTACTGTTAGTGCTGAGTTGGGTGTTAGCCTACTATCCATTTTTGTGGCACTTCATGTCCGCACTGAATGTGCTATCATGGATGTTGCACCACACTAGTCCTTACTGAAGCAAAGTTGTTCCATGTGGTTGGGATTGCAAAGCTTTATTTGTGTTTTTTCAAACAATCTTTCTGTCAAACTAAACTAGTCACTAGATGCACATCCAAAAGTGGCTCAAGAGCATTGTTCCTCAACATGGTTTGTCCTGGTTCAAAATCTAAGCATACTGCTTTGAAAATAGCAGGCAAGCAAATTTTCAACACAAGTGTCCAATATGTACTAACGAGCTCTTTCATGAGTTTCGTATGGACTCTCAACTTGAAATGCACCAAAATTGTGCAATTATCACATACTTTAAACCACAAGAAAACATGTTTTGCAAAGTATTAACTAAAAATAGATTGCCACATTAAAACACCTGATTTGCTCAGTAGAACTATAGAGACTAATAATATTATTAATAATGATTAAGCCGTTTATATAAGGCGTTCATTTATATTAAAGATGCTGGGGAAAAGGGCCTGCAACAATGAAGGCTGCAGGAACAGATGCCACTTTGAACCTCCAAAGCCCAACATGAGGTGACAGCAGACATGTTAAACATGTATGTTATGTAAATTTAAGGCCACCACACCCTAGAAAACAAAAACAAACTTTCGGCCCTGTTAACTGTCCAAGTATTTGCGACCACCTAGCTGAAAAATCTTTCTAGTCCATGAGCTCACATAGCAGTCATTCACAGCACAATCAACATCTCTGCAGAATTATGACTTCTGGTGGAAATCGGCTGGTCAAAAATGTGCAGACCATTAAAAATCATTTAGCACATTCTTTATTAAGTGTAAGCAACAGTCACAGCATATTCACCATTCTTGGTCAACACAGAAATTAAAGGCTTTTCAACAACAACAAAAAAACTTCCTGTTGCTCATCATCCTAAACCCATGAAAAACAAGTTATTAAACAATGAATACAAGACGTAATGTACAAGGTCCATGTGTCGACGCACAGCAAAAAGAATATTGGGACTTTATTGAGTCACTGAGTCTGCATGATACAAACGTGAGCACTGGGTGAGTGTTTGTCTAGAGTAGAGTTTTGAGGCCGTTTTTCAACAGCCTGATCCATCACAGTCCAGACACGAGCACCAACCCCCGACTGTGGTGGCATGAGGGGCAGCAAACACAGATGGAATAGAGGAGGTAGGCAGGTTTGCAGATGTACAGCGCGGCAGAGGTGTTAAGGACTGAATTAAAAGAAGTTTTCAGAGGGCACATCGTGTTTTCAGCCTGACTTGAAGAGTAGGATTGCTACTTGGCCGAGGTAGAAATAGATGAAATGCTTTGTCTCATGCGTCACATAGCTGCCAAAATTTCTTCCAACAATGCAGTGCCATGTGGGGTTGTACTTCTTGTCAAACTCCTGCACAAGAAATAATGAGAAAAATGCACACAAGAGACCATTAAAACTACTTTCCTTTTCAGCATGTCAAACACACGAGTTTGCACGTGTGAGGGCGAGTGAGAAAAATCACTCTTGCATATTGCTCGGTTCTATGACTTTGTACATCACACTGTACAGCAAACTTTTTTAATATATCTATATACATATTTGGCATCACTTCATATTTCAGCGCTAGTCTTACTTCTAGAAGTATATTTTCTTCAATTACCAATTTCTCCTCTCAGAGATACAGTACATAAATTGTTGAAAAGTCGAGAGTTAGAAAAGCCTTTTCCCACCAAAGAGCAGTTAGAACTTTTCTCTTGCCTTAGATTCTTCAACTTAAAGATGCTGGGTGTACAACTTAAGATTGTGTGCCCTGACATTTAGCAGTAGTCAACATGAGCAGCACAAAGCAGCTTCAGCTTAAATGTAAAAAGCATTTCTGTACCAGCATGCATTATTCATGTTATCCTGATCAGCTTACCTTTTTGACATGAGCAGCAATGTCCTTCTCAATGTTGAACTTCTCCATTGCCTGCATGGCACATTCCACTGCATCCTGCTGCATGTCCTCAGACATGTCTGCATTCTTTATCACTGCCTTCCTGTCAGACATGTTTGCTCTGATCTACACAAAGACAAAAAAGAAATTCACACGTCACTCCACACAATCTTGGCATTTCGTTTCCATGGTTACAGGATGCTAAAACTACAGAAACTTCAGATAGTCGGTGACTGGAGTCTGAATGATTCTCACCGCAGGGGCACAATTACAGAAATTATTAATATCTGGCCTAAGTTCCATGAAAGAGAAAATGTGATGAAACTGAAAACATTGTTTTGGGTGTTTTGTAAAGTTGTACCTCTGTGGCATTTATCAAAACTACTACCACTTCAACTAGTGACTAGCTTTCGCTTTTGCTTGAACACCCTTGCTTTGGACGTCAAGCATCGTCACCTCACAACTTTTGATGACTTATCTCAAGTGTTGTTCGACTAATAGCTTAAGCACATCAACGTGAGAACTAGTTAGCAATTGCATTATCTTATGTTGTTCCTGGAAATTGGGCTGAACCATGTATCACAATAGTTCTTGTATGTCAAGTCCATGGCAAGGTGCAAGTCAAACGAGTGAGAAAATCTGTGGTGCTATCCGTGTAGATAATACAAGTGACTGACCCGCTCATCTGGTAATTGTGTACACTTTAAGCCGAACAGTTCAAGGTTATTTAAAGTAGGGCTGTGAATATCCCTATACATGTACACAAAAATCTTTGGTGTATACGTTTACATAGGGTGGAGGCAAGGGTCACTCAGCAAGACATCTTGCAAACAAGTTCAAAATATGTTATTAACTGGTCAATCCCAACTTCCATAAGAACCGAGGGCAAAGGTAACCATTTTGTCGCTCGGACTTCTGTCATACTTTATCCCTGCTGGGCCCAATCATTGTAGGCCACTGAGATTATCCTTCAGGCTGAGTTCCGGTTGAGGATACCTGCTGAGTATCGGTTGTCATGCACACACCTATAGGGTCACAATTCAAGTTTAAAAGGACTTTGTGTCGAGGGAGGACGCCAATAAAATTTATCTTGAGTATACCATTTCAAACAAAAGTGCAAAAATCCCCCTTAAAACTGTTTCCATGTTTTTGTTTCCCCAGATTGCAACGTTGTGCTCTCTAAATCTTTGGAAACTTTGGCACTGGTGGTTACCGAGGCTTAAGGGGCTTGTCAAAATAACTGCCAAGGATTACCACACTACTCATGCCAAGTTCTAGGAGTCTTAAAAGTTTTACTTCGTTATTGTAAACCCAGAGAGTTAAAAGCAACAACAATGTTTGGAATGCTGAATAACGTCCCTTGGTTTTGGACCCTCACGTTCGGCGTCAAGATCTCTCGGCGACGAATGCCGTGAAGTTCGGAAATGGGATCGTCGGGAAACTGCGTTCGGATTCCTTCGCTAGTCACGTGGTCTCTTCCAGGATGTCAGTGGACGCTGTCCCGTGAATAAGCAGAACTTTGCAGTACTAACATCTTTGCTGCTTTGTTTAGCGTTCCAGCAGACAACACAGACCTACATTATTGTAAACGTCATTGATAAGTCCGAACGGAACGCAAGTGGATTCCTCAAACGTTAACGCCACACGAAATGCTGGGTGCAACTAGAATGAATGATACAGGTCCACGCCTCTGTGCTAAACACGACACCACAACAGGGAGAATGTCCATAGTCATTTGCGAGCTGCACTTCCAGAAAACATTTTTTTGTGTATGGATTACGGCTAGGCGCGGGGGTAGGCTTACATGGATTGAGGATACATCGACACCACCATACAAAATCGAGAAAGAGCGGCATGTTAATGTCAAATTCACATCAGAGACGCTCCCTACACAGTCAAGGGTAATAACGTTTATCTGTAGCTGTCAGCCTTATTCGCCATTACACCTGATGCAAACACTTCAACTTTATCAAGCATCAAGAACCAAATTAGCCGCAGATTAGACGATACTCAGGTGAGATTATCACGAATACAGCAAAAAAAAATAAAAATAAATAAACAAATCAATATTAGTTCTAAAAATCTCACAATTTACAGGATGTGTGACTCGTAAACACGCTTCATTCGCCAGAAAACCGTGAAATAAAATCTTACCGTCTTTCAGCACAAAAAATGATAAAAGGTTCCTTCTGTGTCTAGCAAGCAGCTGCACGCGCCCCCTCTAATTTATACAGTTAACGAGAGCGTGCCATTGTCCCGCCCACCTCAACATTTACGCCCTCTGATTGGCTGGAGTGAATCCTGTCTCCCTGCGTTTTATTTCAACCCATAATGCACCGCAGCTGAGACCCTCCACGCCCCTTCTCATTTTTGGGCGTGATCGATCGAGATGATCTGTTCTATTCAAAATGATTGATCTGCATGCCCAAAGAATAGACGAGACAGAGGGTATTAAACATGTGAAATATTTAGTTTAACTAACACTCTGGAAAAATCACCAAAGGGTCCCACATAAAGGGTTTAAGTTTTAATTAAAAAAGCCAGAGTTTGTTTGTAAGGATGTAGCTAGGAAAATGTGTCTAAAATGACACACAACAGACAAAAACTACTTGAACCTTTTCACATTAGTATGCCATATAACAAAAGCTTTTTATACATAATTTCTAGAGAAGCTGTGAAAAACATTTTTACATAACTGCAGAACTAGTGTGTATGGAACAACTGGCATTCGAAGGCTACCCACTGAGGTCAAGTAACTTTGCTGGAACAATAAGCTATGACAGGGGCATGCAGAGTTACATGGCACTAATGACAACATTCCATAAGTGTCCTCAGCTATTTTCAAGCATGTGCTTAAAGTAAAAGTTGCCTGAAGTCTTATTGTGTGTAGATTTCAGAGTAAAGAGGCGATAGCATCATACCATTGGTGCCACATTTGACTTCTCCTTCGCTCCCTGTTTCCCATGATAAAAACTCATTCCTAAAATCCATTAAAGTCACCTTAATTTTGAAAATATGGCACATTTTTCTCCCTTAACATTGTCTTTATTCTACATGTGATTATACACTGATTTCACCAGAACCTGCGGGGTTTTTACTACAATTTAAAATAAAACTTTGATGAACCTATTGATGTCACCTCAGGATTAAAAAGGTTAGCTCATAACGTTCCACTTTGCTGGTCCTGTGTCAGGGAGGAGCTGATTCAAGTCTGTGGTCTTTTGAAAGGTAACTGTACTGCATTATATAGAAAGTCGTATCTGATGTTTTATGTAGCTTCATGCTTGATATGTGTAAATCCATTGGCACCTCTCAGCCTGTAGTTATTTTGTCCTCTAGTGGTCTTTAAATTTTTTCAGATAATGAGTAAATACCGTGACCACTCTAGATAGTAAACATGATAACCAAAACACAAAACATGATAATTTATGAATGGAACTTTTATTGAAGGAGACCAATGCTACAGGATACAGTGGATGAAACTTAGCAAAATGAAAGACTAGTTTTTCTCTGAAAAAGGCTGATCGAAGGCAAACCAAAAGATACAAACCATATTACCGTTACCTTCCGGTCCTCCCTCTTCCCTCCCGCCTCCACTCTGCCCACTATTTACCACTCTCCTTACGTGCGTGGATCCATCCTGCACCTCCCAGCCAGTCTCCTGGTTTGATCCAAGTTTTGCTCCTCTTTTAATGAAAAAAAAATATTAAATCTGGAAATCATTCAGGATGACATCAGTGATTGTGCCTCTGATGTCAGACAAAAAAAATACTTTGACATTTCAAAAGCCAATTATTTGGAGGGATTTTAAAGTATTCTGGTCTGATGGGTTTATGTGGACTGGGCAAAGATTGGGATCCTCTCCGGTAAAATGCTCCCATAATCCTGCTCCATGTATCCATCCTGAAGCCTAATGCTAATCCTGATCTGATCCTGAATCCTGATCCAGCTCCGGAATGGGGAGACAGTGAGCCCAGTCCAAACCTTCAGAATATCAGCAGAACCAAAGAGAAGGAGGCAAGTTAGAATCACACCTTCAGAAGTAAAAATAAAAAACTGTCATGAAATAGATCTAAGAGGGACAAGGGAGACATTCTACTATTATTTGCAAATGAATACAAATTACTTTAGTTACTAAAAGATGAGCAAAAGAATCAACAATGACCACTGGGTCATTGAACATAATTTAGCATATAGAAGTTAAGAAATAAATGATACTCGCTCAAGACAACAAAACATTTTAGAAACCAACCAGTGCAGAACAACTGGTTTTAAGGGCTACAGACTGAAGCAATTTTGCTGGTACAACGAAATATAACAGCAGCATGCAGAGGTACATAATAGTATTGAAAATATTCAGTCGGTAGACTTGGCTATTTTCAAGAGGGTGTTGGAGTAAAAATTGGCTAAAGCCTTATTGTGTGCAGATTTCAGAGTGGAGAGACTACAGCCATCATACCATTGGTGCCATATTTGACTCCTCCTTCTCCTCCTGTTTATAATAAGAATTGTGTTTCCTTTTCCTCTGTTCCCATCCTATCCTGTTCCTCTGAACTCTACAGAAAGACACATGAGAAGGTCAAAGTACAAGAGTAAATGACAAAAAACAAAATTCAAGATCTCACCACACAAACTATAACATAAACTATATACTATACTCTGACTTTCCCCCAAAATTGCACTTTTCAAACACAAGGAGTTGGTGGAGGGGAAGGTACTGAAAAGGTCGAGAGAAAAGGGATGTTGATCGTTTTGGAGTGGAAGAGGGGACAAAACGAGTGAGAGCTCAGCGTATTTCAGCCAAATTCATCTGATGAAAATATTAAACAATGTTAATCATAGGAAAACGTGGGGAAGCACACAACGGTCCATGGTGACTGCAGAGGATTTGTTCCATGACATGTGGTTCTTTAGTGCCTCTGAAGATGTTAGGCTGAGCTGGTTGCTGGTTTAGTCGGGCTCTGTCGTTTCTAGGTGCGGGAGCGAGAACGTCGGGGAGAATAACGGGGAGACCCTCTGCTGCGACGTGGGGAGTAGCTACGTGAACCGCTGTTGCTCCGGCTGCGGGAATGAGAACGGCTGTAGCTGGGGCTGCGGGGACCGTCTATCTTCACGTGGATGTAAGCCGTCTCTCCCTAAACACACAGGACAGGAGCTGCTTCATGACTTTTCAAACATGTGGAGTCAGAGGAGGGGAAAGTACTGAAAATATGAAAAGGGATGTGTATCATTTTCAGGTGCAAAGGGAAAGGAGTGAGAAAGGGAAACGTTTACACGCCAGCATATTGTATCCAAATTCATGGCTAGCTTGTATTTATGGCACATCTCCAGTGCTGGTTGATCCTACGCGATCCGTGTAGAGCCAAACCAAACTGACCTATGCTTTCCACATGGCTCGAGTGTTATTTCCACTGGAGATGAACCTTCTGGGCCAGGACAAGCTGAGCATGGGTTCAAGTCAGTCAGCATAAGAATTTTGGTTCCCAGTCAAATACCAATAAGTGCCTGGTCTCCAATTCAGTTCTGGGACTCCACAGTTATTACAGATAAAAGATAAACACATTTTTCGGAAATTTGCTCGCTGAATTGTCCAGTCTTTTAGACAATCGATGGATATAGAGCAATGTCTGTGCTGATCAGTATCAGTGCATCGATATGTCATCCTTGCCCCATTGAGGGCCAAGGGCAGAGAACAGCACGTCTGAAATGGGTCTGAGGTTGCTTCCACTCAATTTGAGCCGAAGCGTCTCCTTGCTTGGTGCAGCACAGTGGGATTCAGCCACATCGTGGAAAAGGCCAAGATGGGGTACAAAAGTGCAATAAGATGGGTTACAATGTGAATAACCTCATTGGTGGATTAGCATACCATTTGACCATCTGATAGCTGTCTTGCTGCCAAACAAGCAACCGGACTTACCTGAAGAATCAGTTTCAATCCCCAATTCTAGTCCCAAAGCTATTCCATGTTGACTTAGGTTGTGGCAGTATCACAGACCTACCTCATGAGAGCGAAACTTAGTGTTATCCAGCTTGCGGACGGCATAGGTCATGTCTTCTTTGCGTACAAATTCCACCGCGCCGGTGCCATCACGGAACACATCAGCGTAACATACATCACCTGCCTCTCGCATGTGATCCTTTAGGTCCTGCCAGCTTCCACTTGGGGGCAGACCTGAGAGGGAGAAAGTGATAGGAGACAAAATGAACAACATAGTAGGGCTGGGCAAGGTATGTGTTTTTTTATAATACATAATTCAATTTGCAAAACAAAAACAAACTTTAAAGCAAATGTACAACATAATTTGTGACCTGATTTGGATACACGGTATAGATAATGGCTAAGTGGATGGAGTATGAGCCAAATGCCAGAGTCAAGACCCATGAGGAGGATTTAGTTCCTAAAATGGATGCCTTGTCAGTGGTATTAAGATGACAACAATGCACAGGAAGAGAGCTTTGACACAACAAAGGTTGTCAAAACGAGCAACCTGTTTGCACACTTGAACTTTTCAGCGATTCGAAAGAGTTTGTCGAATGCCTGAAAATACGGGCTGTGAAAACTCTGGCTCTGGGTTTCTACTGTTTGAAATGTGATGGTTCAATGTTCTTTGTCCTTATAGAATTTAATACAGGATTAGGAGTTATTTCTCTGAGTTTATTTCATAAAGTGTAAATAGTTAACAAAAAAACTTGGTTATTATTGCATATCTTAAGGTATTTGTCTGGGAAACAAAACATTTATACTTTCAATATTGTCATACCATTCTCGTATACCCATATTCTGGCTATACAGAACCAGCCCTACAACATAATATCAATAGAATGATAAGAAGAAGAAAACGCCACCTACCTGAGACAATAACCCTGTACTCAGAGCGTCGTGAAGGGGGGCCGTACCTTCCCCTTTGGCTTCCCAGTGCTGAACCACTACCTCCTCCTCTACCACCTTCACGTCCACTTCGAGGAAACTCAACACGCAGACGGTAGCCATCATAGTCATACCCATCACGTCCATGAACAGCATCTTCAGCATCCCTGTGAAATCCCAAAGTTACCATTCATATAACAACACCCATCCGAGCAAAGACCAACCACTCAAGGAATAATTTGTTTTTGTCATCTGTAAGGCTGTCTGTCACTGTTTCACTACTCCAAGACTTGTTCGCTATATTCTCATGTGCAAATTTACTATTTGGTGCATATGTTTATTTATGAAATGGCATGAATTGAAATGGTGTATAACTGGCTACAACCCCCATCCATTGCTGGCTGCATGGGATATACTGTATAAACCAAAGTGCTTGATGCAATATCAACAGAAAGTTGGTCAAAAACTACTGGTCAAACCATGTTAAGATCTACAGTAAGGTGGGTATTCAGATTGAACATAGCTGTAGATGTATAACTATGTTTAGATACAATAGCATTAATTTTCTTTAGTATTAATATTCTTACTTAAAAAGCTTAATTTGAACGGGAAAATGTTCCAAAGTTGTCCCAAAACCACGAACAGAAGATTGAAAGACTGAAAACCACAAACCGATGATTGACAAAATGCAGTTGTTTCAATGTCCATTAGCTAAACTGTAAACTGCCCAAAAAACAAAGAATCCTTGGTTGTCAAGTTTTGTCACCTAATCCTGATGTAAAACTGAAGAAGGCTTACTGTACTAAATTGACCATTTCATACTAGCTACCCGATTTGGACCACGTACTGTATGTGGAAAATTACATCTATGCTTAACAACAAAAACATTTTAAAAATACAATAAATACTATCTTTTAATTCTGCTTTTTATGGTGGTATTTAAGGGTGAACAAATAATATAAGTTCAGACGAGGGTGGAAACGATTCATCAATGGCCTATGTTCCAAAAGGAATTCAAAGGCTTAAGAAGAAGAAGAAATAATATAAGTTATTTTTGAGTTTAGTGGAAAGTTGAATAAATGTAGAGGCGGGGTATAAATTTATTTGGTTTAAAAGCACACTTATTGGTGATGATATTGGGTTTACATATATTTGACAAATATATGTAAATGTTTAAAAGAAAATATATATATATATATATTTGTTATCATACTAATGCTGATGCTAACACCACCATTACTACTGATGCTATTGGGCATACTACCACCACTACTACTACTACTATAATAATTGTAATTATCGCTATTATTATTATTATTATAATAATAGTAATAATAATATGAACAATTTCAGTCCTCCTATTTTATCCTGATTATTCAAAAACCACATTTCAAGATTATTCACCCTCTTCTTAACTTCAATAACAACGTATTTGAACGTTCCCTCATCGTGACCCCATTTCGCGCATGTGTAGTCCAAATCGGATAGCGACAGGGCCCCCAAACCACTAAATCGCCCCTGGTACCACTATCCTTCGCAACAAATTAAACACAAACACATAAATTAACAAAAAACTGTATTAACTGTGTGACAATTAAAAAAAATTCAAACAATAATGTTAGTGCAACTGCGAAATTCTGCTGCTGACCTCGGGTCCTCGAATTCCACAAAGGCAAACGGCGGTCCTCCTCTTCGGGTCTTTAGGTCGATATCGCGAATGATTCCATATTTAAAAAACACATCTTCCACGTCTTTAGTGCGGATATCAGGGGGGAGATTCCCTACGTAGATCCGACAGTCGTTACTCCCTGCCGGTCCCCGGATAACACCTCCGCCAGACATGAGAGCACAAACAAATCGAGCGAGCTAAGACCAAGCTGCTAACTACATGGAAATAATCTGATCTTCAGCGACAAAGTATAGAACAGCTACGCTAAAATTAATAGGAACTCAAGAAAAATTAAATTGGGTTTAATAAACAAATTGTTACATTAGCTTCCTCTAATGTTTGCTACCCCAGCTCAGTGATTCGCTTCAACCAATCAGGGAAAGCGTGTCTGACTACGTCGACACGTTGTGTGATAAAGGCCGTCCATACCGCTGCGTTCAAGTGACGTCGGAGAAAACTTACACGGGTCCGACGATCAGCAAAGACGTAGTAAACAACAATGTTTGGAGTTTTTCCTACTATTTTAAACTAAAATGGCTCTCTAGGTAACGGTATAAAGATTTGGGAAATAGAAAATTAACATATTTTTCCTCATTTGATTTGTATAATATATTAGAAAACGTGTTTAAAGTTGGATGTTTTGCAAATTATTAAAGATATTAAAATTCTAAAGACATACTGTAATGTCCCAAATGCATGAGATTTTTAAGTTGTTGAAAAGTTTCTCGCTGGAAGTTTGAGTTATCTAAATTTCAAAGAGTATCAAATTTGGGATTTTTTTGTTTTTGCTATTCCAAAAATAATTTATCCATAGGAAAAGTAATTGTTGAAATAGTTAATGGTTATATTTTAAAAATTAACATTTCTATGAAAGTTTTTGTATGTTTAAATGTTTTCTCTGTTGTTTTAATAGGGCTTTGGAAATCAAGAAGCTGAACGTTTGGGAATTTCCATGGTTGAATTATGTTGAAGAGGTTTAAAGCCAGGTTGGAGTAGTAGTGAAAACAATGGGGCTTGATAATTGAAAATGACCAAAGACATGAGGTTTGTGTGGTTATCCTTTGTTGTTTACATGTATATATATATATATATATAAACTGTATATACCAAGCCCTCCATCCCTGCCTCCTCTTGGATTGGCATGGAGGTTGGGTTAAGGAGTTCCTCGAAGTGCTCCTTCCACCATTTGACCCCCGTCCAGGTGAGCAGCTCCCCGCAGCCTCCCTTTCCTGAGGTATCGGATGGTTTACCAGAACAGCTTCAGGGCTGACCGAAAGTCATTTTCCATGGCCTTCCTGAACTCCTCCTACACCTGAGTTTTTGCCTCCGCAACCAAGCTGCAGAAGCTGCAGTCCTTCTGGCTTTCCATTACCTGTCTGCTGATTCAGGGGTCCCCTGTGCCAGCCAGGCACGAAAGGCCTCCTTCTCCAGCTTGACAGCTTCCCTTACCGCCTATGTCCACCAGCGGGTTCTTGGGTTGCCGCCACAACAAGCGCCGACAACCCTCTGGCTGCAGCTCAAGACAGCTGCTTCAACTATGGAGGCCCTGAACAGGGTCCACTCAGACTTCAAGTCCCCCACCTCCGTCAGGATGCAGGTGAAGTTCCCTCAGAGGTATGAGTTGAAAGTCTTCCGGACAGGTTCTTCCACCAAATGTTCCCAGCAAACCCTCACTACTTGCTTGGGCTCTCTAGGTCTTTTCAGTGGCCTCCCCCTGGGACTAATTTGCCAAGGGAGGCCCTACCAGGAGCTGATGCTCCAGACAACAGATCTGCCATGATCATTAAAGCACCCAAACCCCTCCACTACAATAAGATGGTGATTCAACTGAAACTATTTTCAAAACTTGGCACAGCCTAATATACCAATATCCATAAAGGAACAAATTTATGTATGCATCTTGGGTGCAATATAATCCATTATAACAAACTGTAATAGTACATTCTGTTCCAGGGCTAATTTAACAGGTTGTATCATATTGAAGTCCATATTTTTGTATCCACTGTACAAACGCACAACAAAATAAAGACGAAACATGAAACTGTTACTCAAACATTTTATTGAAAAAGACCAAGGCTTCAAGATACTGCGAATCATAAGCTAAATCAAAATCTCCCTCAGCAAGACTGACCTAAAAACAGGGGAAAACAAACAGAAACAAACTACATAAACATTACCACATCTTCAATTATGGTCACCCACTGTTTTTCACTCTCCTTATGCGTGGATCCATCCTGCAACTCCAATCCTGGTTATGATCCGAGCTTTTTTTCTTTTATTGAAAAGAAAAGTCATCGGTGCCATCAGTGATTTTGCCTCTGAGGTCCAACGCAAATATTTTCTGACAATTTAAAAGCCAATTATTTTGAGGAATTTTAAGTTTTCCGGTCTGATGGGTTTATGTGGACTGGGCCAGAGACTGGGATCCTCTCCCGGTAAAATGCATCCATGCCCCCTGCTCCATGTATCCATCCTGAAGCCTAATCCTAATCCTGATCAGATCCTGGATCCTGATACGGCTCCGGAATGAGGAGACAGTGAGCCCAGTCCAAACCTTCAGAATACCAGCAGAATCAAAGAGAAGGAGGCAAGTTAGAGTCACACCTTCACAAAAAAAAAAAAAAAAGTGTCATGAAATTTAGAGGGGGTTTACTTTGAGAAAATCAAGGGAGACCATCTATGAATATTTCCAAATGAGTATACATTACTTTGGATACCAAAAGATGAGTAAAAGCAAAGACAAACTTTGGGTCTCCAAACAAAGTGGCATACTCAACTTGGACTGCATTTATATAGCTTGTGTTACAATTATTTCGAGCAAATTTCACAGTTGATAGGCTACGGCCATCATACCATTGATGTCATATTTGACTCCTCCTCCTGTTTATCATAATAACTGTTTCCTTTTCCTCTGTTTCCATCCTATCCTGCTCCTCTGAACTCTACAGAGAGACACACAAGAAGGTCAAAGTCCAACAGTAAATGTAATCTTTTTTAAACTGTACCACAACTATAGTTATGATGGAAAAAGAGAAGGGAGGATGGTTTGCAGAAAGGAGATGTTAACGGAAAAAGGAACAGGGGTAAAATGGGTCAAAGGTAAGACATCCAATTAAACTCTGGGAAAATGTAAACTAAAAATGGCAAAGAAAAGTGAAAAAGAGGATCGCGCAACAAGACAGCGTCAACAGATAACAAAGTAGATGCTCCGTGTGACTATAGAGGATTTGTTCAGTGAAGTGAAGTTTTTCTCTCTGAGCAGTGTTATGTTGAGCTGGTTGATGGCCTCACTGGGCTCTGCCATGTCTAGGTGCGGGATCGGGAGCGGGACCGCCTTGGAGAATAGCGAGGAGACCCTCTGCTGTTACGAGGAGAGTAGCTGCGTGAGCCACTCTTGCTCCGGCTCCGACTGCGGCTACGAGAGCGAGAACGACCGTAGCTGGGGCTGCGGGGACCGTCCACCTTCACGTGGACATAGGCCGTCTCTCCCTAAACACACACACACACAAAACACACAGCATAGAACACTTAGTCACTGATGGCTTTAAAGAGTCGACTTTTCGTCCCTGTATGAATTACAACAGAACCATTTGTGTTAAGCTTGAATCATTAACACCCTGGTTTTCACTTGGCTGAAATATTTCTGTGCAAATGGCAGGCATAATACAAACATAACATAATGATGCATCATGCACTATGTTATGCAGGCACAGTGTAATGGCCTTCATCACTTAAAGGAAAATTATGTTGTAGCAACCTTGATTTTGATTTGATATTTTCAGTTTCAGTTATCATTCCCGATGGCTATTCAATTGATGGACCTATTGTGCTCCATACAATGCTGTAGGCTAGTACATTATTAACGTATTACAGTATTGTGGGCAAAAAAACCCACCCTTCATTGCTCTTTTTCCAACTTAAGCAATACTACTGCAGCAGTATCACAATCGACACCCATGAAAAATCTGCAGACCATTGTATATCTGTCATGTTGTGCTTTGTTAGACATAAAATAGAGCTGTAGCTGCAGTCATACGGACTGTGTCAGCATGACAGTCCGAGCTAAGCTAAAAGAAAAAAATGCAACAGCGCAAGTTATGTTTTTTTAAGTTTCTGGTTCTGATTATCCACAGATCGCTTTATGTGCCATGTCTACATATTATTTAACAAATATAACCTAACCTACAACCCTACATTGCATCATTTTGGATTGGTAATTATATTATAGCCAACGGGTATGATCCCCAAAACAACGACAATAATGTCATTGGTGAGACTTGATACAATAACTAACACCAAGGTTTCAACAAACAACAATTTTCCTTTATTAACAGAATTTACTTACTGTCCACTTCTTAACCCCAGTCTTTCTTCATTTGAGAAACTTTCCAACATTTAGCGTCAGAGCTTTTCCTTGTTGACTTGGCCTGTGGCTGAAATGCTGACCTACCTCATGAGAGCGAAACTTTGTGTTATCCAGCTTGCGGACAGCGTAGGTCATGTCTTCTTTGCGTACAAACTCCACCACACCTGTGCCATCACGGAACACATCAGCATAACATACATCACCTGCCTCTCGCATGTGATCCTTAAGGTCCTGCCAGCTTCCACTGGGGGGCAGACCTGAGAAAAACAGTATGGCTTCAGATCGGAGCATTCAAGTTAAAACACTGAGACGGAGATGCATAGAATTTTGACACCACCTACCTGTGACAACAACCCTGTACTCGGAGCGTCGAGAAGGTGGACCGTACCTTCCTCTTGGGCCTCCCATCCCCCCACCACC
>OMNV01009450.1:0-20243 GCA_900303265.1 Brotula barbata
GGCAGTGTGTGCTGCTATGGCTTCGAGCCCCAACGATAGGCATAGTGATGTGATGGTGCGAGGTGGGAGTAAGGAAGTAAGTAAGGAAATTAACTGACTTCTCTCTGTTATAATGAATTATAATTTGCCTTGATTTGAAGTCACAATGGCGAGCAATGATCCACCGACCATAAGATTAAGAGTACGCGCAGTGGCCCGAAGGGCATTGCACTCTATCGACCAAACTTAGCTCCGTGAAAGGTGCCTGACACTGAATGTCAACAAGTGGCCCAAAGCCTAGGCGTTCCCCAAACAGTGTTACTACGCTTCTCCTGAAACTAAAGTGCCAAACTGGCCATATTTTATCAATTGTAAAATTATTTAACACTTACAAGCAGTAATGATTATTCACATTTTTATTGGCAAGAAAGTCTGTTCCATAGGTTAGAGTAAAATAAATAGATTGCAGGTGAAATACATATAAATCTTACTATTACCCCTATGTCTCAGACAATCCTGAAACAGTAGATATTGAGAGAATGCACAAGGAAAGAACAAGGATCAGGGTGCTGTGGGCTATGACAATCTCTTTTTATTCTCTATTCCAAACCATCAATTAAAAATTCACATTCCTCACAGGTAGCATTATTAAAAAAAGGCCAAAACAGTTATTTAACGTTTTTTCATATAGTAATGGAAAGGATATATGAAAGTTTAAATCAGATAATATACTAATATTGAATGCTGTTCCGATAAAACCCTTTGTTATATTGATCAGGCTCACACATAAAGAGAGATATATTTGTCTCGTTCACCAATTCCAATGTGAAGGTCGGGTACTTTTGACTCTGCCGTCCAGTTTTACTTCCTGTCTGTACTCACCCCTCAACTCCCAAACTCCACTCTGTACTTCCACCTCACTTGCTACTTGCTCTCTTTCTCTCTCTCGTTCTTTCTTCCTATCCTGAAGTGGTTGCATTTCTGTTTTGGTTACCCAAAAATAAAACATCCATTTGCCTGAGATACCACAGGAGAGACATTGTGGTGGCTCCAGCATTTAGCATTCAGTATTCAGAGAGCCTAGCTGTGTTTGTGTTATTTAGATGGCTTTCTTGCACCATCGGAGGAATAAACAGAATTCACATTCATTTGAAAGATAGCCTCTCTTCAAACTGCTTGGGTGACTTCAGTGCTGATAGCCTCCATCACGTCAGAGACTGCATCAGGAGCGTCTTGATCATCCCCGCTCAAGTGCACGTCCTTTTTCAGTTCAAAGTCAATCTGCTCCTTGATAGGAGTCTCCATGGGCTTTTCGCTGCCATTAACACATTCCTCTATGCACTCTCCATTTACAGCAGGAAGTGCGTCTACCACTGCCACGTCCTCTTTAGGACAAGGGCTCTCCACCTCTCCATTCTCCATCTTGATTTCTTCCTCGGGCTCTGGTTCGGGCACATCTGTCTCAGGAACATCCCCTTCGCTCTCAGCAGTGATATCTGCAGAAGCTGACTCCGAGATGATGATTTTAGGGACGGGTTCTGCTGCCTCTGGCTCGGCTTCTGCCTGGACGGATTCCTCTGCTGCCTGAATTTCAGCTGGGACCTCTGCTGCAGCCTCAGGTGCTGCTGGTCCGTCTGCTTCAATCACATCTTCTGCAGAGTAAGATGCAGCTACTGCCTGCTCCAGCTTTACCTCTACTTGCTTTTCTACCTCGGACTCCACTCCAACAGTCTCTGCTTCAGGCTTTAATTCTGGCTCTGCCTCAGGTTCTGGTTCTTCCTTAGGTTCTGGTTCTGGTTCTGCCTCAGGTTCTGGCTCTGGTACCTCCTCTACCGCTGGCTTTGATTCTGATTCTACTGCTGCTTCTACCACTGCCGCTGCTTCTTCCTCGACCTTTACTTCTGCTTCTTCCTCTGCCTCTGGTTCTGGTTCTGGTGCTCTTTCTGGCTCTGGTTCTGGTTCTGGTTCTGGCTCTGGCTGAACCTCTGGCTCTGGCTCTGGTTCTGGTGCTTGCTCTGGTTCTGGCAGTGGCTCTGGTTCTGGCTCCAGTACTGGAGCTTTCTCTGGCTCTTGCTCTGGTTCTGGCTCTGGCTCTGGTACCAATGATTTCTCTGGCTCTTGCGCTGGTTCTGGTTCTGGCTCCGGTACTGATGATTTCTCTGGCTCTTGTACCTGTTCTGGTTCTGATTCAGCGGCAACCACGGGAGCTGCTGTCTCCTCCACAGTATCTTCTAGTTTGGTAATAATCTCTATGGTGGACTCTGGCTCTTGCTCTGTCGTCGTAGTGTCAACTATCTCCTTGGGGCTGGCAGAAACAACCTGTGTGGCCTCTGCACTGACCTCTGGTTCTGACAAACACTCTGGGGCTGCAGTAGGTTCCTCTACAGGGACCTGTTCAGGTGCAGCTTCCAGTTTAGCCTCAACAACAACAGGTTCTTCTACTGTTGGAGCAGGAGGTTCCTCTTTTACAGATATTTGCTCTTCTGCCACTGGTGCAGGCTCCTCCACAGCAGGTTCCTCTGGTGCTGCAGCAGGTTCCGGTGCTGGAGCAGGTTCTGATGCTGCAGCAAGTTCCGTTGCTGCAGCAGGTTCTGGTGCTGGAGCAGGTTCTGGTACTGGAGCTGTTTCTACTTTAGCTGGAGCTGCTTCCTCTGTGACTGCAGGCTTGGCCTCCTCCGGAGCTTCTTTCACCGCAGACTCAGCTACTGCTGCCTCAGATGATTTTACAGTTTCCTCCACTACCTCTGACACCCCCTTGTTGCCATCAGGTTTCACCTCCTCTGTGGTGGGTGGAGCAGAGCCCTCCACTGCTGCTTCAGTCTGCTCTTTGGGGTCGGTTACATCATATCCCTTCTTCTTCCTGCTCAGTTTGCCTCCCATGGTGTCTGATAGGGGAAAGCAAATGGTGGTGACATTTAAAATATGGAATTGAGGAGCAGATTCTTTATGACCTGTAAAATTTTCCTTTAATGTCAAAGCCAAATGAGATATCAAAGGCAAGTGCTAAAACGCTTAGGGTTGACTTTATGGGTGGCCTTTCGTTGTAGTTTTGTTGAGTTTTGCAGCAGATTTGTCATTGTCTCTTTCTCGCTCATCACTATTTTTATTAAAAGTCCAGCCGGTATTCTACTAAATACAACAAAAATGAATTAAAATAGAGACCTCCCAATGAGAAGGAGGCGTCAAAGTGTTTTCACATCGACCGTAGTAGTAAGAATTCGCCAAATGCAGAGTGCGTTCGGTTTAGTTCTTTCAATCCTTCAATTATCCACTCTATCCTAGGAGAGCATTGAGAGAAGTCCAAATTGGAAGTTTTCCTAGAATACAAATGCACAATGTATGGGAGCCTTGCTGAGATCTGAGGACTCCAGTGTACTCCATAGCCTTTCAGGAATGTCGGATCAAGCCTTGTGCCAAATCAGTCCAATATTCTCAGCCTTCTCCGTTTAACATCTGAAAGTATACCTCCTAGTGCTCCGTCATCACAAGATATTAACTACAGCGAGTCTAAACATAAGCTTAAATAAAACACAAACGCAAGATAGTATATACACACACTGAAGGATGTTTAACTCTGAGTGTAAATGTCTGCCAGAGGGAAGGTGGTGGTTGTTTCATTGTGTTCCACTCATTCAACAAGTCTGACAAAATGTCTTGTTGAATCAGCTCCGTGTCGCCCTCCTCTGTTATGGTTGTATTTAGAAAACTCGTATTTGGGCACCGAGGAGATCAAATCCAGAGCAAGAGCTTGCTGTTTTGATTGATCTATTTCAAACCACAACGGTCGGATCCATTCACAAGATGTGAACATACTGTGCCGTGTGATTGAGCGCTGTGTTTGTAGGGGAAGGGTTTAAGATTACCACATGATGCTACTTCCTTTTGGGTGACAAAATAGAGAACTAGAACTTCAACTTTTATCTTCCACAAATGACTCCGAATAAAGATGGAGCAACCCACGCAACCCCGCTGAGAGTGAGGGAGCTTTTATCTTAGAACACCTGGGGTCTAAATGGAATTATTCCCGATTGATTCTTAAGGGTTAGAAATAAATCGATGTATTTATGTTTAATAGATGGGATTATTTACCAGAAAGCATGACAGTTGGTTATTTTGCCCAGGGCACTGTCTGGGTATGGGCACGGGTGTGAACAAAGTGGGAACTGTCCATAGTGCTGCAATAGAACAATCAAGACAGGTTGTGCCACACGCAGGGCTGGGATAGGCTGCGCGTCCATTACGCCCATTAACAATCCACTGAGTGCTCCAATGGCAGAACATCTCATCTTATCACTCGGAATCTGCCTACAACCCCAGTTTTAACAAAACGACCAGATATTGGCTATATTCATTTGTTTTTATTCGCTCAAATGATCCTCCAAGCTCTCAAATGAGACAAAGAAGATCCAACACGCTGATATCGGATCGTGGTGTACTTTCACTGATATTTTACCAGTAAACGCAATCGAAGTGTTCCGCAACAGACCAACGGCTTGACAAAAATCGACTCTGGCTGACCAAAAAGGGACCGCTTGTCCGAAGTTGGCAGCAGAGGAGCGATGGAATAGTAAGGGCTGTACTCCATGGGCACAGGAGAAAGAAGAGCCTGCTGCACTACGCGCCGGCCATGCGCACTTGGATGATAAAGGCTGTAGAGGGGCTCCATCCCCCATATTAGCCCCCCTACTGCTACTTCTCCCAGCTGCTCGCTCCTTTTTTTGTTCGAATAATAATCTCACTCTTTTACGCAGGCACATAAAAGACACCAGCGAGCACCCCGACGGGTTTCAACCGAACCAGCATCCCACTTTCATAACTTCACTGCGCGCTTTCCCCCGACGTTTATTCCAGGGGGTTTCTGATGGTTTGGCCTACTTAAAAATGGCACAGTGAAGGCGCAGAATCGGATTCGAACGCTGTGAATGAGACATTTCTGGTGCCAGCATTGAAATGTACACATTTGCATAACAGAAAAAAAGCAAAGAGAGAACAAAGGGCAGACCGCAGCGCACAGAAGTTTCTTTCTTTTCTTTTTCTTTCTTTCCTTTCACACTTGTTCTTGAAATAAAATTGCTTGAAATGAAATAAGATCTAAATTAAATTTAAAAAAAAAAGGGGAATTGACCATTAATCAGTGTGGATGGACTGACCTGTGTTTCTGGAGAGTGGCCCGTTGGGTTCCTTGGCAAGCTCCGACTGGATGTGACAATGGAGGTAAACCTTTGGAGACAGCTGCACAGATTCCGCCCCTGCTCTCTGAGGTGCAGTCTGAGTGTGAGCTGTAACCGAGGAGCGCCCCTCACTGTTCTCTAGACATCTGTCGTTATCACAATCCAGCCTACCCTACTGCTGCTCCGTCTGCATATACCCTCCCAGTCTTTAACCCCTCCTCTCCTGCACACACCCACCTCAGGGTGCTCACAGAGCACATTTCTCACTGCCATAAATTGAATTTGAGGGGTAAGGGGGGGGGGTGTTAGTGGCACTTAACTTTTTAAAGGTGTTCTGCTGAACCCACATCCCTTCGCCCCATCTCTTACTGTAATCCAGACTAACTGACAGGATAAAACAGCATCTTAATATCAGTATCATTCCAATATAAATTATGGATTAATATAATGATTCATATTAATTATGCAGTATGTTTGGGGTGCTGGACAGATGTAGTCACTGTTCTGACACACACACACGCCATAGAAAATTACAGTGATTCCCTGGATTCCTTGATGTTTTCCCATCTGTTTTATCTTTAGTGGAATAACATGCATGCTTACCCCCTTGGATAGTAAATACTGAACAAAACACTGATATCACACAGCAAACATGAAAGAAAGCATAGCAAATGTAAAAGCATGCTGATTAGGAGATAAAGCAAACTGATTTTATGGGACGGAAAGGTGTTAAAGTGTATCAACATAACAACATGTGATGGCTGTCATGTTGTTATGTGACTGTCATCACATGCCTTTGTATCTATTTATCTAACTGTATGTATGTATATATACATATGTGTGTTATCGAGTGTTTGGTTTTAAGTTTATATATATATTACTGTTTCTGTTCATAATTACAAGGATACAATAAAAAGGACCAGATTGTGACTACAGTGGTTCTAAACTACTCTGATGCATTGTGCCTCTTTGCTATTTGCCTAGCATGTGTTAATGGGCTGCAGTTGGTCTGGGTGAGACATCATGAAATTCAACAACCGGCCATTATTTAGGTGCTGTCACTTGTGCAGTTTAACCCAAGAGGGACCCCTCACCTCTACGTGGAGGTATGAAAACCACTCATGACTCTGTGGCACGTACAGCTCACGTATACTATGTCTAAATAAGAATCAGCAAACTGGTATGTGCCTCAGAAAGCTCCAATAATCAAATAATCCTCATTGCATACGATGGCATTTTTGCATGAAAGTCACATTTAAACAGCAACATTACTAACTAGATAATTACTCTAAATTCCCCCACTAGCAATAGTCATCTTATTCTTGCATTCTTCCAGCAAAAGGAGGAAAGTAATTTAGTCTTCCCCTGGTTGTGCAAACAAACAGTGTCCTTCATTGTTTGTTTCAGTGAAACTGAGAAACGTGAAATTCTGAAGCAATTTGACTAATGATTTGAAAGAATCGCACCACGCTTGTCAATAAGGCATTTAATGATCAATTATTATGTTATTTTATGTTACGTTACGTTATGTTACGTTACGTTATGTTCCGTTCCGTTTCGTTACATTACATTACATTACATTATACTATTTTACATACCAATACCAATTTCTAAGAAGACAGCGCCCTCTGCTGTCATTTTATGCTCATAGCACACAGACTGGGGGACTTCGAGAAAATAAAACCATAACCAATATAAGAAATTCACTGTTCTACTAAAGTGAGTAAAACACATCACCATAAACTTAAGCAAATGTATATTAACAATAGTGATAGTTATAATAATAATAATAATTGTATTTTGACATTTTGATTTGAAGTAACCAATAAAGCATTCACAACTCTAGCCATATGCCAGTTATCAACTAACTTATGAATATATTGTGTTATAAATTGTATTGTAACGATAAAATAATAATTATTATTATCTGGGATCCGGGTATAAGGTGTCATACATCATCGAGCACAATGATCTACTTCTACGGTTTGGTAAAGAAAACAAGAAGAGTTTTTTGTTTTTTTTTGTTGTTGTTTTTTCACTCCCTGGCAGCAGGGTTCCACGGTGACAAACGGGCAAGAATGGACTTTCACATGATGTAAAAGCTTTGGTATGCACTCCCAGGAGTTTAACCACCAACCCGGCCAACTACCTCACATAGATGAGGAACTGGGGCATACGGGGAAGTCCCTACAGTTACAAAGTGATTGTCCAAATCCCAGCTGTCTGCAGGTTCTGGTCCAGTTAACCAAAACACAAAAGATTAATGGAGTAAAGAAAAGGTTGAGGGCGTTAGTGTACATTATAGCTCAACATGAGAATGGTATATGGATGTGTCAAACAGACACTTTATTGATCCCAGGAGAAGTACAGAAATTTTTTCTTGTTTGTAGTGTGTGTGTGTGTGTGTGTGTGTGTGTGTGAGAGAGACTGAGGCATGCGCAACAAAGAGTAATTATGACATTTCTCTATATTTCTCCATATTTAGGAATATCATGATAAACACGCCCTATGATCACGTCACGTGTGTGTAAATGACATGTCTGCATTCAGACCTCACAGACATGGGCTGAATTCAAAATGGTTAAGAATACAAGAAAAGACAGGTTTGTGTATTCTCGTATGTAGGTCAATCTTCACCAGGAATTTTCTGTGCGGGGCAAACGGCGCCATCTACTGGAGGCATTCATAATGGTTGCATAAAGTGAACGTACAAGCGCCCAGTACGCTGTTTGCTGATAGGGAGCTCACAATGTAGGAGACAGGACCATGGTTAGAACTTTATTAATATGTAAAACGATAAGGTTGGTTGCAATATTAAGAGAATAATTGCACATAGGATAATGCAAAAGGGACGGAAATCATGAGTACATTTCGGTTAATTCTCCGAAGATACAAAAACAAGCAGCATTTGTGTTCATTTGTTTGCCTAAGGTCCAAAAGATGCTGTTCGTTTAAGACATGACTCGCGGGGTTTAGGCGGGACGTAGCACACAGTGAATGTAACGCACCCCTGTGAAGGCGGTGCTTGTGTTGGCCAGGCAGCAGGGCCTTGCCTTTGTGGCTGTAGAAAGAGAAGATGGCACCCGTTCTGGAGAAACAGCTCCTGGGCGCAGCTGGGGCAGGCGACAATAACAATGAAGAGGAAGAAGGACAGAACCTTTGGCAAGTTAAACTATCAGTTGAACTGCATCGCGTCCGCCGTGTTGATTCGTGAAAAGCAACAAACGTTGTAGTTGTGCTTTGTCACTGCCGGTTCCTCCCCAATCAAACACCGGCCCGGCTAGCTGTAACATTAGCACAACTCAAGCTGTGCGGTCAATTTGCGCACTGGCATTAGCATGTCGGCTAACGTCAGCTAACAGGCTACTGGTCATTAGCTATACTCTAGTTAGCCAAATGTTTGCTACCAGTGATTTACATGCAGATAAAAGCTTTACGGTTCGACGTAAGATGTGGAAATAGCGAGATATGTGAAGAAACGAATCAACACTATTGTGCATGTTTTCACAGGATTTGCGCTAAGATAAGAGTAGAATATTTTAGTTATTTCATCAGGACACAGCAAGCTAACGGTAACGGTTAAGCGAATAACATGTTAAGTTATTCAGAGATTGAATGTGGATACATATGCGGTTATAGACAGCAAAAACATTTTTGTATTATTTTTTCAGAAATGTATTTGTGAGGTATTTGTGGATTAAGCTAGTTATTTCTTATCTGCCGGTAAATGGATATGGCCATTGTGACTGATCATTTCCTGTTTGTCTGTGATGTGGACACATCACAGAATTAGCTCACCGAGTGAGATGTCACTGCTTTGAGTCTAACATTACGTAACCGTATATCGTGTAACTTTTACTGATAAAATGATGTCACTCTAGCAAATTCAGGTTGGGAGTAAGAATTGCCATTGCCCAGCCTGACTGACATCGCAATGCAACAGATCACTAGGCTTTCTCGGTTATTCATTCTTTGCCTTGTTACTGTTTTCAGGTCTTCAATACTGAGTGAAGTCTCTACTCGGTCAAGTTCAAAGTTGCCGTCAGGAAAAAATATACTGGTATTTGGTAAGTATTTTAAAAAAAAGTAGCATTACAGGTATGGTGGAATGGTTGTTACGACCATAATTGTACAAGATAAGGTATAGCTTTATTCATCCCATTTATTTATGTTACAAAACATAAAACCTAAAACTTAAGATAAGATATGTGTATAATATGCACAATGTCAATGTCATAGAAAGTTTTTTTTTAATTACTTCGAAAATTACACATCATAACGTTGCACAAATCATCATACTACTATAGCAGCAATAATAATAATCATGATAATGACTTCATGTCTGGTTCCAGGGGAGGATGGATCAGGAAAGACAACGATTATGGCAAAGCTTCAAGGGGCTGATCACAACAAGAAAGGGAGAGGGTTGGAGTATCTGTACTTAAGTGTGCATGATGAGGACAGAGATGGTAAGTTAAACTAAAGTAGCTGATTGGTTCTTGTTTCTGTGCACCAGTGTTTGGAAAGAAGTTGAAAGTCTCCTTCTGTTTCCTCTTTTGCAGACCTTACTCGATGTAATGTATGGATATTGGATGGGGACTTATACCACAAAGGCCTACTTAAGTTTGCTGTTTCAGCCCAGTCACTACATAACTGCCTGGCTGTATTTGTCGCGGATATGTCACGGCCCTGGACCATCATGGAGTCACTGCAGAAATGGGCCAGTGTGTTGCGTGACCATGTGGACAAGCTCAAGATCCCTCCTGAAGAAATGAGAGAAATGGAGCAGAATAGTAAGTAATGTTTCGTTAAGTCTGCGTCCATGTGACTCACAAATATGAAATGTTCCATTCGTTGGCTGTGGCAATCCTTCTGTATCTGATCTGAGATCATTATTATGTGAACACCATCCTGTCATAAATTATGTTTTAATAGCCTCACCGTCCACAAAGGTGTGCACTATTTACAAAAAGCTTTTATTTAAATTTTTAAATTTTGTTTTATTCTATCATACATATCTATTTATCAGTATCATATTTTGTTTTTTAACTGTTAGTCCAATTGCAGAAAGTCCAGTCAGGTTTATATTTTAACAAGTATAAAGTATTTTGTTTGTCAAAGCAGACTCGCTTTATAATTGTCATGAGGTAGTACTTTGTCATATGGTGTGACATATTACACATTTACAATGACATTGCATACAAATAGCTTGCTGAAAAGGTGTCTAAAGCGGCCCAAGGTTGGAGCAAAGAGAGGCTTACGTAATTAGATCTGGACTGTGAAAGGAAAAGAAGCCTGGTCCCTGCATAGCATTGAAGGCAACCAAGCACCATATAACATTACACATTGTCATGGATGTTTCTAGGTCATCATCAGAAAGGCCCGTGATTCTCAGCTGTGTGTTCTGACTGCAGGCGAGTTGTACCAATCAATGCTGAGATGCACTCAGATGTTGTGTTCCTGATATTGCAGCTGATCATCTTTGGCTTATGAACAGTTCTTTTGTATTCTCTTCTCTGCTTGCAGAGATTTCATAGTGTGCCTTTGCATGTCTTCAGAGAAAGCTTGCTGTCATTGCTTTTACGAGTCTGGAATGATTGGAATTGAATCAGATTCTTACTTGAACTGGATTGGTTTTGATCAGGTTTGTTCATTGTTTTCAGATCACATTGTAATAAATCACCAGGGCCTATATGAAATTTGACTGGGAAAGGAAGTTGGTCACTAAGTTTTTATTATTATTATTATTATTGTTGCTACTATTATGAGTATTAGTTGTTGTTTTTTTTATTTACGATTACATTTGTTTAAGTTTACAATGACTCAAATGATTACTATGAATATTTAATTAAATTTTTAATTGTCTACTACTGATTTTAAATTGTCACCGTATTAGATGAGCATGAATGGAATCTATGTACAGTATACTTTGCAGTGGAAAGAAAATTCAACAATGTAATCTGTAACTGTATGCTCGATCTAGCAAGCAAGAAGCAATCATAACTCAGTGATATTTTCGTTTTGTTTTGTTGCATTTAGGCCCAACTTGTGATTTATGGCCTCTGCTGACCAGACATTTACAGAATAACTCCTACTTTGACTCTTTAGCCAAACATTTTGACCCCACCCAGTGACATGATGTCCTTTCCAGTTTAGCCAAGCCATTTCATACTGAGAAGAATCTTTCAGAGTATCAACTGTGACATCAGCGGCAGATTGATTTGAATAAAGTAAATATGTGTGTGTGTAAACAATAGGGGGGAAAAAGGCGCGCAGTCTCAGAGACAGGCGATATAGACTGAGTGAGAGGTTGGCTTTTGAGTGGCTCTTGTCTCGGCACTCTTGCAGGCGTCTTGCATCATGCCTTCCTCCCCTCCAGTAGCAACGTCAGGGATAGGAAGGGGCAAAAAGTCAGTTGTTCTGAATTCAATAAGTGGGCTGGACAGTCTGACTCTGGCTATGCTGTAACTAGAGGAGGCTGGCTCTTGGAGGCGTTTAAAGACCAAATTACAGGATTAACTTGTTGCTGGACCACACACTGGAATGAAAAATGTTTTGCTCAGTGGCTGCTGTGGCTTGTGACAACATAGGAATTCTTTTGTTAGTTGTAGAATGTAGAGAAGGTGTGTATGCAGGAGTTATGAGTATTTTGTTACGATTCTTGGTCAGTTTTACTAAAAGAGAGCGTGCAGCTGTCAGAAATGGTTTTGGCCATGCTAACCCCATAGAGCTATGCTGACTTTCTTTGCAATCTCCTGCTAAAAATAGATTCTAACCAAGAATGTAATTTTAACCAGAAAAGGAACAGTTTTCGTATCTAAGTGCAGTCTTCAAGCTAGACAACCGTTATTCAAGTATGTGTCACCTGATGTGTTTTGAGTGTCTTTGAGATCAACCTTGAATGCAACCATCTAACACTACACAACTTTTACCAAGAAGCTTGCTCACAAACTCTCATTTCTTTTGCCATTCTATATTATAAACAGTCTTCCACTTGGTTGTGTGTGTGTCAGTGAAAGTCACCTTAAATGCAAATGGATAAGTGGGCCTTGGTGGGTTCAAGTCACCAACATTGATCTTGAACACTTTCATTTTCTCTCTAATGGTTTTACATAGCCATGACAGTAAAACAATAGAAGCAATAACAGAAATGAAGCAATGCCACAATTATATGACCCTTGTGCAGTTTGCTCGTTCTCTGTCTATATGTGTTTCCTCAAAGGAATCAGATTTATTCTCACAGTCCAACATGTCTTTTTGGTTTTTTTTTTACCGTGGGAGAACTGGAAATTCTGAATTGCCTGTAGGTGTGACTGTACTATATCTGTGTGTTCTCTGATTGACAGGTTGTCTGATATGAATAATGCACTTGTACGTTATCTGATTATTGCGTATTGCGAACGTCACCAACATTCAGTCTATATGCAGTTTGTTTCAGCTTTAGATCAGTTTGATATTTTATAGGCAGTTATATCCATTTGAAATGCTCACTCGTCATGTCAAAAGTAAAAAAATAACAAAACAGCCAAATATTGGATTACAATGCTTCGAATAACAGCACAAAATAAATTCAATTCATTTATTGGTCACTAAATATTTTATTTGGAGAACTGACATTCAGTGCCTTATCATTTGTGGTAGTCTCTTAGCCGTTTTAGGCTCAGCAGACGAACCCCACGCACAGCCCAACCTATTTGTGCAGTTTCCCAAGAAGAGTTGCTGGTTGAATTAGCTTGACAATAGTGCTCTCTTCATACTGTAATATTCTTTTGGAGATACCATGTTTTTGGCTTGTCACCAGGATCAGCGATAAAATGGGAAGTAAGTGACCCTAGGGAAGTAGACCATAGCTTCCTGCATCTAAAATACCTTCGCCTCAAACGGCAGCTGAGGAAAGTCCACACAGCTAGGGCTGCAGAACTGTTGGTTATTAATTCAATTCAATTCAATTTTATTTATATAGCGCCAAATCACACAGGTATTTAGGTAAAATATAAGTCTTCAGTTGCTACTGTTGAATTTAAAACTGTTCATGGAGGCACTGGCTGAGAATAGTAGTTTGGATACAGGTGATTTTGTGATGGTGGAAGGATAAAAATGTACCAAACCAGTGTTTTTTGTTCATTTACTTAGAGCTTGCTGCTACTTTCAAATCAAATATGTGATAATATTTTTCTCTTGCCAATTTGTTGAGACAAAGGTACTACATAGCATCAGTGCACACTTTTTTGGACAGTGCCTCATATAATTTGTATTACTTCAAACATGGTATTATTCTCACATTAATAAAAAGTGGCCTTGCTAAACAAAACAATCTCAACCTGTCCTCCAAACTGTGCTTAAAGACCATAATATATATAAGGTTCTAGCACAGGTATTTTCAATTGTAGCTGTATGTATGTACACTAATGGTTTGGCTTTTTGTCTTTCTTCTCCCTTCCTTTCCAATAGTGGTAAAAGCGTTCCAGGAGTACTCAGAACCAGAGGATGCCATCCCAGCTTCCCCACAGAGACGGGCGCCAACAGCAGGGGAGGACGAGGCAGTTGTGCTACCCCTTGGAGACAACACTCTCACACACAACCTGGGCATTCCAGTGCTAATAGTTTGCACAAAGGTACGTCTTTCATGCAGCAAGTAACAGGACATGCTGTATAAATGTTTTATCAGAGTTCATTGTGCCAGTATCCTGCTCAGTCGGTTGGTCAGCGTAGGCTTAATGTGACTGTAAAATAAGCAGTAAAGCTTTCAGTTGGTTTCACTTTCATATCATATCGGTAGATTCAGAGCAAATCCATCATGTTAATGTGATTAACTGATGGTGTAGAGCGAAGCTTTTTACAGCACCACGTGTAGCAGTGTCTGGGAGACAGCATAGGTACTGGTTGTGCTTAGGCCCATTAGACTGCGGTGAAGTGTTTCCCCTGCCTTCAGCAGTATCATCTTTTATGGTGTTCTTTGTGAGGCAGTGTCCTCTAATAAAATGCTGCCATTATACTTGTTAGCCTCTAGGCAAAGACGACTCCTGAAAAACACCATGTAGCCATCAGCAGAGCTTCACATGTTAACTGTGACTAGGAATTGATGATTGTGTTGTTTTGCCCTTCGCTAGCCCACACAAATAGTCAGAAAATGGATTTATTTTCTTGGGTAAACTTTCATTATTCTGAAATAGGGATGTTAATGATCATTCAGTAACAATTGAACACATGTACTATATGTGCATTATTTAAAAAAAAGTGAGGGAGCATTTCACCTTAGCTGTCCAGACAGCTATTGTTCATGCACGTGAACAGGTTCGTGTACATAATTGTGCCAGTCAGACACATTGTAGCAGTGTTTTATTATTACAGTGTTTTGTTACTTTAAAAACTTGATTGAACTGAGAAGACAGTTTCAATAGTGCCTGCTCAGCACTCCTTGGGTCATATGAGGCTGTTGTTTAGTTGTCAGCCCTCTCCCTCTTGTGCTCACTATGACTAAGAGGTTGTCTGCTGTCTGACGTTTGCTGTTGCTTTGCGCAGAGAGGCAAAAAGGAATTGGCCTTTCTTGTTCGAGCTGACATGTAAAGGATGATGAGTAAATTCGATTCATATACTGTTGTGTGTGAGTGAGTGCTGAAACTTTTGATGTCATGTGAGATAACTGCGTCTCTCTTTGTCACTCTTTTACTCCTCAGTGTGACGCAGTCAGTGTATTAGAGAAGGAGCATGACTACAGAGACGAGCACTTTGATTTCATCCAGTCCCACATCAGAAGATTTTGCTTGCAGTGTATCCTCATAATCAAAATAGTTTATATTGATACCACATTATTTGCAAGAAACGTCAGCTTATTTTCTAGATGTAATTTCCCATTTATTATAATGAAATCAACTGTGTTTACTTCAAGCTTTTTCCTATTGTTGCCTCTTATTCTTTTGCCTTAACACATGCAAACAGATGGAGCAGGTCTGATCTACACCTCAGTGAAAGAAGAGAAGAACTTGGATCTGCTTTACAAATATATAGTACATAAAATGTATGACTTCCAGTTCACCACACCTGCCTTAGTGGTGGAGAAAGATGCGGTGTTCATGTGAGTAGATATTGTGCAAATTGAAGACCCTAAGATGATCATCACATTTGAATTGATAAGAGATTCATTTAATCCTGCAGAGATGAAGCAAAAAATAAATCTAACAAACGATATCTATTGCCTGGAACATTCCCAGATTTGTAGTTTGTATTATGTGATTGACACAGATTTTCTAAATTTGTTTTTTCCTCTATCTTAGATGTTACCATCACTGTCATTATTTGAACATTTAGCTGTTACACTATTTCAGATTTTCTGCCATAACTAAATATTTGTAATCCTCGACCACTAAGTGAACTGTCGCTTCCTTTTTGTTAGTCCATCGGGATGGGATAATGAGAAGAAAATTGGAATTTTGCACGAAAACTTTACAACAGTAAGGCCTGAAGATTCATTCGAAGATTTTGTCACTAAGCCTCCAGTGCGAAAGGTACAACACAACTGCAGACAAAATGTAAACTTGGAGATGCAGCATAATAAAAAAATATTTATACTATTATTATTCATTATTATATTATTTATGATACTATATCTATTATTTATATCTTGTTGCCATTGTTATCCCACCTGCTCATATTTTCTGCTGACACACTTTCTCCATTATTTAAATTCACATCTCCATTATTTGAATTCACAGCTCGTTCATGACAAAGAGATAAATGCGGAGGATGAGCAGGTATTCCTAATGAAACAACAGGTACGAATCTTTATTAACCTTGATACTCAAAGGTTTGCTTGTATCTATGACACCATAAAATAACTTGTGACTGCTTTGCAACAGTGAACCCAGCATTCTCTTTTTCACATTTTCTCCCCATAGTCTTTGTTAGCTAAGCAGCCAGCCACACCAACAAGAGGAGCCACAGTAAGTGTCTATAAAATTGATATTCCAATCCCTGTATCTCCACCCCCCAGAACCTTGTTTGACCACAGTCTTCCATTATTTTTCGTGTTGCAGGAGTCCCCTGCACGGACAGCCTCGGGTTCTCCCAGACCTGGAGGTCGTGCCGGCCAGCCTAACGTGACAAGTGGCTCACCAATGACGGCTGTCAAAAAGCCTGACCCGAACATGAAAGGTAGACTGAGGAACAAAGAGTACACTCCTCTCCTAGCATTAGCTTGACTCATATTTCCTATCTGGTAATAGGTGTAAATTGGCTTGCATTATACAAAGCCTAATAGTTATGTTGTCTGCCTTGGTCTTTGTTGTATAACAATTAAAACACGTGGTGAGTAATTTGACCACCTTTCTGCAAAAGTGAGCAACACTCCCCCCAAGAGGTAACTATTCCCACAGCAATGACATCATGCAGCTCCTGAGCTTTTCACACTTCAGCAAGGACATTAATGTTTCTCTCATCGTGAAGTAGACAGGGGTGACGTGCATGTCAATGTAACATTTGTTAAATTTATTAGAGCTCTATTAAGACTCAGCCCTTTAGTTTTATAATGCAATTTATTTAGTGGAGACAAACATCATAAAAAGAAATGTGTATTATACTGTGTTGAATAATGTCTTTTTCCAACCTGTTTTAGTCTAATGCAGTATTAAAATTTGTACCCTAAGAAGAAAATGTTTTTTTTCTCTAATAAGTGCATCAACATTTCTTATGAGAAAATGAGATCTGTTTTGATTCCAAAGTTACCCTTACTTCTTGTCTCTAATTTAGGGGCAGCAGCCAATGAAGGAGTGCTGGCTAACTTCTTCAACAGTCTGTTGAGTAAAAAGACTGGGGCCCCGGGGAGTCCAGGTACAGGAGCAGTTGCAACTGGAGTGCAAGGGTCTGCCAAGAAAACAGGTACAACCTCTACCTCTAACCTCTCTCTACGTCTGAACCCTCTTTCTTTGTGGTTACCAGTCCATATGAAAAGTTTATTTTTGGATGCACATATGTCTAGCTATGTCAGAGCAAGAGCCAAACGCACATTTAAATCAGGATGAGAAGGATCAGAAACAGGCCTGTTATTGATAAAGGCTGTGGACCATTTTGCTGTCTGGAAGTTTATGTCTACAGCTTTACAGAAGGTTAAAAAAGGTGACCTGTTGTCCTCCTCGACCACTCTGACCCACTGACATCTCTACGATTTGATTCCAGGCCTGTACCCTGTGTCACATGACTACAAAGACGCAATCATGCATCTAATGTCAACCACTCGTACATTTAACTGCTTTCTCGCACATCATGCAGTTTTAACAGAACTATGTACTTGTTGTTTCACTTCAGTAAGCTCCACTGCTTTGCATGTATTGTTGCAGCTCCAGCAACCCATTTGTTAATCATTAGTTTTTGGCAAACGTTTGAAATGAGGATGACAGCAAAATCACATTAACTCATATCTCTGCCTGGGTCCATCGACATGTATTTGCTGTTTCAGCTCTGAGCAGCATTAACATCTCTAAAAGCTGAAGGGAGAACGCATGACTATGTATTTTCTTTGTCCAATGATTAGTTTTGCATGTGTGTTAACTGCGGCAGTATGCTGCCAATCTCCAGCATGGGACTGCATCATCATCCAACCCCCATCCATCTGCTTGCTGGCCATAAAGGTTTATTTATGAATACACGCAGAAGCTACAGGAGATTACTTTTGGCTTTTTGTGTCCCGATTCTTTTTCCAAGGGCAGAAGCCGGGTTTGACTGATGTCCAGGCTGAGTTGGACAGGATGACTCGCAAACAAGACTCCATGGTTTCAGCTAACAACGTACCACCGGCGACAGAGAATGAAGCGTGAAGGCAACAAAAACAGCTGCATCGTCCACTGCGTTATAACACTTGGAAAAATACACAAATATGTACATCATGAGCATACAACATTGACCAAATTCCCAATGCCTCTTATTGAGCACACAGTGGTTTCGCCAAAATGAGTTTCAGATGCTATCCGATTTGTTGGTGCTCTGGTGAGATGGGGAAAGAGATAACAGAGAAGTTGGCTATTGTGAGATGATGACCGTTGGAGGCTTGGCTTTATCCCACACTGTTAATGTTATTTTGAGAGCGATGTCAGTTTAAGGTAATGTGTGCACACACCCTGGGAGCCAGCAGGATGTGCTCGGCTGCAGGTCTCAGTTTTGAGGGTAGAGCACCCTCCTCGTGAGTTGAAATAGTGGAAATATACCTGTGGCCTCTGTTTCAGCTAATTTAATGGAAGGAATTTGGTTGCAATTGGAAAGGTATTTAAACCCTAAATATATTCATTGAGGAAAATTATTCATGCAAGCATATTTAGTGTGTAAAAATGTTGGATATGATACTGATGTATTTATACTAAAGTTCCTCCTTTTTTAATTTTTTTTTTTCTGTGCACCGATTATTCGTTTCAAGAAACATTCAGCTATATCGCATGACGTTAAAACGCCACAGATGTCATGACACTAATATGACAAGTCCTGATAGCTGATAGCATACCTTACCATTTGCCCCCTTGTGTGGGCCCTAGTCATCTCGAAGGATTCTGTAAATACAAGTAAAAAAAATTTCTATTCAGGTTTCGTTTCAATTTTGTATAAAATGCTACTCTGTCCAAATTCGGAACGTATGTTCTTTGACTAAATGAGACTGGTTGGGTTTTGACAGGCATTGAGGATCCAACAGAATCACTTCTACTGGCTACAGGTGTTGTTGTGTATGTTTGGGGAGGGGGTTGGGCAGCATCTTTCCTACTATAACGCCCAAGTGCCTGGCACAGTTAGCTGTTCTTGTCTTAGTAGAGGTGCCGGTCTACATTAGAGGAAATGCACTGTAGCACCATCAGTTAAAAGGTCTTTGTCCATACGTCATCCAAATAATTTATTTCGTTTACTTTTTTGTTTTTTTACAAGTCTGTGGTCTCTTTTTTTTCAGAAATAAAATTTCTTTGGCCTAGTTGACAGTGTTCAATGGAGTAATATATTGAATGCCCTCATAAAAACTGTAAAGGCTGCTGATATTTAGAAGAAACCACATGTTGGAACTTTTGGGTACCCCAGATGAACACTTACTGTGGTCTAAACCACTCGCTTTGTGGCCAAAACACACACAATGGTTTGAACAAGTAGGGCACCATATCCTTCAGTGTTTGACAGCTCTGTCCTTTTTTGGTTCTTATCCACACTGTACTTGGCATCAGTTAAAACATTCCCAGTTTCTACATGACGTAGCTGTAGAAACGCATCTCTGTAGGAAACCTGTTTGTCCCGTCAGGTCTTGTTGTTTGTCATCTTGTTGAGTGCCCATTTCAAATAATGACATTTGCCTTCAGCATACAGCTAACAGTTCGTCCCAGTGGGCCCCCTGCCTTTACAGGATTGCTCCTTGTTGTTCTCTGTGTCCTTAAGGGGTTGCTTAATTCTCTTATTTCTGCTCATTTGTCAATACATACAGTAACTTATCAAGTAATCTGTCATTTTATTCATGGCTACACGATGCCATAGTCTAATCAAAATGAATTAAGTGTACATTGTCATTCTTAGATCTGTATGCAAGGCCCAACTTAATCCTATGGATATAGCACCTCAGCAGCTTTCACAGAATTTGTGGCACTTGAAAAGAGAGCAGCTATTTGTTATTCTTCTAACAATAGCATCAAAAGTAACTTGGAGAGAATTGGAGCCTAGAACCAAAGACGCACATTTGTCCCTGTTTCTTGCTAGTATAGTAATCCATATGATTAACCAGTGGCCAAACGTTAGGCCCACTTATAAAGTTTTTTTTTGCATTAACACCCTGATGTGAAATTATGCATTCAAGAAAAAAAAACAACTGTATAAATGCCTTACTGAAACATATCTGTGGTTTTAGAAAAGTTGGTTTGTACTTGGGATTGCATTCTCTGAACTGATTTGAACACAATGCAATTATGGTTTAACCTTTTTTTTTTTTTTTCTTTCTTTTTTCGTGACTGGGCGGATTGTGCACTTGACGATCTGTTGCTCATACAAACGAAGCACAATTCTACAGCCAAATGCTGCACAGCCACATGTTAAAATGTAAGCACTTTCCCTCGGACACTTGTATCAGTTCCTTGCAGCTACAGT
>OMNV01009451.1:0-10222 GCA_900303265.1 Brotula barbata
TTTGATGTAAAAGCTGTGTGGGCACTTTAAAGCCTTTTAGCTCAAATGAACTATATTATTCACTGCAGCCAATGAGAGAGAGCATTAACCCTGTGTGTGCGTATGTGTGTGTGTGTGTGTAATTGAATTGATCTCATCATTCACCAAGCAAACAAAATAATATACAGATTATACATGAGCCCACACTTTTGCATCTTTTGCCCCGGTGCTCCTTTATCTCTACTTTTTGACATGCCGAAATGTTTTCTCACCGCTGTAAATCTACTATGGCTTATTTGAGGTTTTAACTGTTCTATAGCCATCAAAACACAGAGTAGAACTGTACAGTAACATTTAGGTAAAAAACATCTTGGAACTATGAGCTGTCTTGATCATTCCAACTCATTTCCACCGTCAAATTGACTTAAAGAAAGTTTTTACAGTTGTGTCATTGCAGTGAACTTCACCTCGCGCACTCATGTCATGATGACATTGTTAATAATGCAGAATCTAATTAAAATTGCAGCACTTGCAAATTTCAGCTCGCACTCTTTCACGTGATGATTTCAAGATAAAATGATTAATGATTAAATCCACTGTGCACAGTGAGGGGAAAATGTCAGGACCTACAGATAAACTCTGTAACTCAAACTTTGAGCGATTTTCCATACATTCTTTTTAATTAAATAAAATTAAAATGTGTATTAATATTCAAACAGCTGTGACAGGTGTGTTTTATTTTTCTCCTCCTTCTTTCCTCTTCGCCCTCCTTACATTTACTACTTTTCCATTCCTGTATGACTCTTTCACACACCCACCCATCCTTCCCCATCTCTCTCCATATTACTGTTCTAATCCCTCTCCCCAACTCTCCCTCCTTCTTCCTTTCCTCCCTCTCTCTCCCACTATGTCTAATACTCTGTCACTCTCTCTATCCATTATTCATGGTGCAGTCACAGCCAGCATTAAAGGACCTCGCAATATCGCTACGGCAACAACGCAGCAGAAGCAGCCGCATTGGATCATGGGAAACTGGGTCACCTCCCAGGAGCGGGAGGGTGCGGGGGGTGCAGCAGAGGGAGGTCGCTGTCACACGCACACGCGCTTGTGCACGCTCAACCGTTCACACTAACACACACACACACACACCTGATATTTGTCCTACAAAGCAGGAGGACAGGAAAGGAAAAGGTAATGGAAGAGAGACAGACAGAGAGAGAGAGAGAGAGAGAGAGAGGCAGACCGATAATAGGTTTGGTCAGTGATCCAGATGCAGTAGCTGGCACAAAAACCACATCGTTTATGTGACGTGTACACACACATACACACCCAGTCCTACACACACTCTCCTCACTCATGGACAGACAGTACACGCTGTTCTACATGTTGGTCATGCAATGTTAACTGAGCTCGGGCCTCTCCTAATGTCATAAAACACTTCACTTTCCTTTATTTGGACTTATACTTGTCGCTGTGTTATACAGCTTCCGGGGCTGTGTGCTGATGCATTTGATAAGTTTACTCGAGCTATAATGTGTCATCTAAAGTATCGACCCGTCAAACTGATGTCGTAAATAACCCGGTTAGTCTCATGAAGTACAAACGTTGAACTTTAAACAATTTTACGTGTTGTTTAATGATAATCTAAGCATCCTGAGGGTTTTTGATCAGTGGTCCACGACCCACTGGTGGTCCGCGGAGGTATTGGAGTTGGCCGGTGAGGATGACTTCAGCCGTGTCATATTAGTCTCAGAAAGAGTTACAATCTTTTATTGCACAGTCCTGGTAGAACTGAGAGTGGCTGCTTCCATGTAAAGTATCTGATTTATATTTAATGGACTACAACATGCAAAAGTCCCATTTCAGTCATTTCACTAAATTATATATCCTTTTTACTATATACGGATGCTCCCATAAATCCATTTCTGTGGAACCTTCAATATGACTTCAAACGACTTCCTCCCACCATCCTCTCCACAATGAGCAATGCAGACCTTGAAGCAAAAGTTAACCGATATTCGTCTCTGGGCGTAAATTCGCTCTGACACTGTCACATCTCACTTATCTTACAGCTTTCAACTAATCTGCTTCTCTTTATCTACATCTCCCCCTTTCAGCTTGGTAACGAGAGGGATCAATAAAGGATAATGGTTTTACCTGGATTCACCCCATTAATGTTTTTAATTAGAACAGCAAGTGTCCCTAATGTGTCAAACCTTCAGTGGATGTCTTTATTGTGCGCAGCTATGTCAATAAAATTTCATGCACGTGTACACACAAACAGAGAAAGAGAGAGAGAGAGCAAGTCTGTCACATGTTGCCACCAAGGAAGAAAACGGAAACATCTGTTTCTATGGGAACCTAGGCCTTTGATGATGCAGGCGAGGCACAGAAAACACACCAGGCCACGTGCTGGTCCACAAACACACACACATACACAATTCTCTGCATCATAGTGACACACCTAACCAGAGTTTCAATCCAACGTGTATATGGATGAAAATGATCACCTTGAGTGAGTGTGTGCATGCGTGTGTGTCCGTGTGCGTGAGCGCGTGGGGTTGCCAAATCTCAGACCAGATGGCTAAATGTCAGTGAATACCACACTAACATGACTGCTCGTTCTCCCAACAGGGCCAGAGCACACTGGAACACGGCACCACCTATCAATTCAGTCACAGCCTCACAGCAAAGACGCCTCGGTGCTGTAAAACCGCCGGCATTCAAAGGGTTAAGAAGCACGGCAACGTGCGCCCTTCAGTATGGATCCATTATACAGCTGGCGTTCAGTTTGCTTTGCTCCTCTGGTGATGTCATTGCAGGCTTTTACGGCTCCTCAAATATTAGTCTGCTGCCGTAGAGATAGTGACACACACACACTCACGCACACACAGGGGCCACACTTTACACCTGTTAGCCACCCTAATGAGCCCAGAGGTCCGCTGCACACTGGTTGCTATGACACTGTTTGCTGAATACGCCTCTCTTTGTACGTGACTCCTGGTAGGATACTAAATATCCTGTTGATCCGACGTTATGCCGTGTACGAGGCATAAAAACGCTCCATAACGCCGATAACTCCCAGCACGTTCATGTCAGCGACGCTCCTGTGAGACGTGGTCCAAGCAGACTTGACTGGTCACCGGGGATATGATCAATTTCAAACTTTAAGGCTGTGGTGTCCAAAGCAAATACGTCACACACACATCAACCTGCGCAACCTCCACCCCTGTTTGTCTTCCCTGTTTGAACATCACTGTGTTAACTTCGGCTTTGGGTGTAAATCCTGAGCTGCAAAATCTTCCAATGGGAACAAAAGTGACCTGGCTGCTATTTAACTGCTGCTCGCTGACCGATGTCTGACAATGCCCCACCCACATGCAGATTTGATTTGATTCATGAACGGCAGTCATTCGAACATGTATTTCAGTCATCTGTATGTTGTCATATGTGCACAGATGACCCACTGTGTTATTCCTGGCTCCGTTCGCTCTACTCCCACTGGGGGTTTTCTTTTTTGGCTCTGACTGGTATGAGATCTGATTGGGCAGGAATGCTGGCTTGAGGAGGCCTTAAAGTGAAATCAACTGAATTTGCCCTAATAGCGAGCGATGACAAGAATGTCTCCGACTGAAATGGGGACATTAAGAGTGACATGTCTCCCTGTAGTAAGGTGGCACTGAGAACTTTGAGGTTTAGTGATGGACAGATGCGTCTCTCTCTCTCTCCCTTTCTCCATGTGCTCTGTGGGAGCTTTAATGTGGGTCGATGTGAGGCAGAGGTGGACACTTTTAGCTCGGTAAAAATATCCTGCTCCATCTCTCTCTCTAGCTCTCTCTCTCTCTCCTTTCCCACTGGAACATCTGGAACTTCACAGAAATCACCTTAACGTTCACCTGGGCCTAGGAATGTTTACGCATCAAGTGTTTAAAATACTACAATATATACATAAACACACACAGGGACACAAATGTACACTCCCCCCATCCCATGCCCACAGTCTGGTATGCAGGTTTGGAGTAAAGAGGGGGTGTAAGATGGGATGATTTCCAGAGAGCGGCCGGGGCAGCATGGGATAAATGCCCAGGACAACGTTCTCACAAAACACTAAAAATACCGCTAAGTTGTTTAGATACACAGGCTTTCACCTTCCCCCCCTTTTCTTCTGTTTTAAGAAAGAGGGAGAGAGCGAGAGAAGGAGGGAGGTCAAGGGGGTTGGTGTAGAAATCTCCCTGTCTTTATCGTCAGAATGGGACTATTAAAAAGCAAAGGAGGAGGAGAGAGGCAAGAGGAAATGGTGTTGTAATGAATGTGGTGCCACAGCTGCCATCAGTTAGTCTTTATCTTTCTCTTTTATTAGAGGCGGAGGAGAGGAGGGAGGGCAGAGGAGGAAGACGTACAGAGGGAGGCAGACTGAGCCAGAGGGAAACACACACACACACACACTTATGTATTTTCAATCCAAAACAATTCCCAAAACATTACAAAGATATTGCTAGAGCAGAGCTGACAGAACATTACGCCACATTCTTTCTGCTTAACAGCCGTGTCAATTAGGTAAGCGAGAGGGAGAGAGGAGGAGAGAGAGAGAAATACGCAGACTGACAAAAGCTCCTGTTTCAATATGTGTATTTTCGTTTCTTTTATACTGTGTTGCGTTTTAAGGAGCACATGAAAAAGGAGTGCCAATAAATGATGAAAAGAACTGACGTAATTATTCCAACAAATTAGATCCTTCCTGTAAAATGTACACCACAGTCCATTATCTCTTCCATCTGCCTTTATGGACAATAATTGACGCATTAGAGTATTACCATCACTACATGAGATACTTCCGCTGTACACACTAATTGATCAATTCATGGATGAATAATTAATTAATTTCTGCTTAATTCACTGGAAGTTGTGTTGTTCATATTAAAGTTTGTTTGACCAGTTGGTAAAAAAGGAAAATTACATGAACTAAAAAGGAACTTTCTATTGCTGTATTATTTTTCTTTCTTTCTATAATCTTAAGGACTTTATCCCACAATAATCACACCGTCTAATAATTTTTTAAAATTTTTCATACATTTTCATACAATTTTCAAAAAATAGTGTGATAAATATCGTGAATTATGAAATGCAAACAGTGAATAAAGTGAACGTGCCGACTTTCAGGATGCTGACTCGACGCGTTTCAATTTGACAACCTGACATTTTTTCCTTGTCGGATAACGACAACAAGGAAATGCTAGTGTGTAGCAACAATGCTAGTTTGCGACTAACAGGAAACGTTAGCAACTCTCGGCGTAGAGATATTGGCTTTGTCAAACGGAGCAAAAGTAGAATAAATAGAACAGAAGTGGATTATATTCCTCTGTGAGTTTTCATGTACACACTATGTATGCACACATATCGTCATGCACACTCTTCCTCAATATTTGTTAATCCACTGAAACTATTCACAAAGCCTCATATGCATCAACACACAGACACATGCACACACACCTGCATCCGCCTCCAGATGCGGAAAGCGGCTGCATCCCATTTTGTCTATTCAGCGGTGAAAACACACACACACACACACAGACACACCGCATCACAAGAAGAAACAGAGCCACAGTGTTTAGATAAGTGAATGCACCGATAGATGCTGATCGTTCCTCTCCGTCTATAAATAGATACTCCTAGCAACGAGCAGAGCAGAACAACTTGTTAACTCGATCCGCTAAGGCTTGAATGATGGGGACAGGAAGGGAGAGACACAATGAGAGACAAGAGACAGACAGCAGAGAGAAGGGACAATATATCAGCAGCGGACACAGGTTATTTAAATTAAATTGGACATAAGGCCTCAAAGGGAAAAGAGGAGACACTGAAGCCAATCCCGAGGGAGCGACGCAGGCAAACAATCGACTCAAATAGCTCTTGGCACGAGGACGCCTTATTGATTAAGCAACAGTGTTGAGGCAACTCATCACCTATCAGAGCTGCCAAAGAAGTCTCCTTTTATTGTAGTAGTAATACAGAGAGCGAGGTGGAGAGAGACAGATAGAGATGTGGCACGTCTCTCTCTCTCTCTTTGTGTGTGTGTGTGTGTGTGTGTGTGTGTGTGTGTGTGTATCGTGAAGGAGTCCACTACCTTCTCTGAGGTGATTCACCGAGTTAAAGCCGCCGTCACTCCACACGCCTACTGCAGCACTAGCAGGTTAATTTATCGAAACACGGGACGCTCTGTCAACTTATGCCAACACACACAACTACACACACTTCACATTCATTCATCCATTCATTCGCCCTTTCATTCATTTCTTTCTGGCTGTAGAGTCCGTGTGAAAACATTATTCCATCAATATGAAAATAATGATGAAGATTATTTAAGTAGATACAGGGAGGAAGAAAGGGGAGAAAACATTTACCTGAGTGCAACATGTATTTCCTCCCTGAGAGAAAACTCTTTCTCACACTTTAGTTCCTACCTCTTCCTTCCTTCCTCTGTAACCAAGGACAGATGAGGAGCATCACTACGGTTACCATATCCATGACAACCTCTCCCGCTGCTATTATTGGGTATGTCGTCAAGGAGACAAAACGGAGCATTATGGGATGCAGACAAAAATAGAGGTCTTGTACTGGAAGCAATACAACAGATCTCTGGTATTACATAAGAAAATCTGGTACAGGGGAGCCATATTGATGCTTTGTTAATCCACTTTATGAAGGGATAAAAACTAGAATAAAAGATAGGACATATAAAGTATGAGGGCACAATGGTGACACAACATTTGAATGTGAATTAAAACTGGTTTGAGGCAGGAAAGATATATCCACCTGTTGCAAAAACTCTTATTATACTGTATATATGATGCAAGAGTTGTATCATAATGTTTAGTGCTGGTTAGACAGCAGGTTGACAGGCTCAGTCCTCCAAAAGCTCCATAACAATTTTCCATCTTAGTGTCCTTCAGCAAAACACTAAACCTCTATGCAGAAAACCTGAAGTGCACTTAGGACTCTCAGTGGATCTGACTAATCAACAATGAGAAGCAACGTGGATTCTAGTGGTCTCAGGTTTAATTAATGGAGTGAATTAAAGCTCCAACTCAAAAGAGTGATTTGACAAAGTAGTTGTAGATTCCAAGCCCAATAGAAAATGCACTCAAGACATGCCTGCACGCTGAATCGACGATACATGTAGCCTATAATTCTACGACAAGGACCAAACATTACAGTCATCGGTGTCAGGGGGAACAACTCTATTTTAATCTCCTTATATCCATTTGGTCTGACGAACGGCACAGACTGTTCATCGAGTGTTAATCAGCCTGAAATCAGTGCTGTTCCTTCCAATCAAACAGATATATACAGTAGCTCAACCATGTATTTAAGCCTCCGATCCATCTGCACTCTGCTTCCTGTCTGTCAGAAGGCGATAAAACTAATGGACCACAGCTGTGGTGGTGGCTTGTGTGTCTCTGTTTCTGCCTGCTCCAAAATTCCCCCAAAAGAACAGAAACTGCGAAATAGATTTATTTAAAGCCAAAGAGAGCAGTATTTCATTCCATTTCCTCATTGTCTACCATAAAACAGAAGACGACACTAAGACAAATGAATGAATGAATGAATGAATCAGATGGTCATAAAACCTCTGCACATGTGCATGACTTTTGGGTTCCCCTTGTATAGTTTCCACCAGTTTGGCCGCTTTAATGGTGTCAGTTTGCACTGAATTTGGAGTCTGGGGAGAAATTTATTAAGGATGCCTCGGAGGACACTGGAGCCATCAATTCTGGATGTAACCAATGTGTGGACAAGACTCCCAGTGCTGTGCTTGGAGAGGAATTGATGTAATCTGGCAACATTGCGGGGTTGGAAAAAAGCAGTCCAGGAGATGTGAGATAAACATGTCCAAATCAGCATGGATCACGCGACTTGGATGCGATGACGTATGACGTGTGTTTACAGAGGGCATCCTGAGTCCACGCACACACATTTCACCTCACCCATCAGCCATGTGAGTCATATTTTACCAAAAAACTTCCCAGCACATTCATAAATTTGACAATATCATCACGTTCGCAACAAGAAGGATGGCAAGGGACGAGCAACGGGGGAATTGTGGCCTCAGAGATCAACGTCCGCACCCTTGTACACTGAGAGACATCTGCAAGCTACACACACTCACACAGACATGCACAGACATCTCTTGGTGAGTGGCCCACGTTGATGTAATTAGATAAAAGGTTTGGCGAGGATGATGCAGAAACTGCTTTATGCTACAGACATCCTTGTTTAGCAAGAGGCTCTTGTTTACTTTGAAAAATATTGAATTACAGCACACTCGGGACATTAGAACAGATGACATTTCAGCAACCACATAATCAGTGTTTTTCTCTAATCAAAACAACTCAAGTCGTTCCACAACAGGCCACGGTACTCAGATCGCCTCTTTCTTTCTTGGCCAACATGTTTTTGGTGGAATACTGGTTCTTTCTCTATGTTATTTATGATATTTTATAAAACAACTCTGTGACAGAGGAAAGGATGTTTCATCCCTCCTCATACTCTGGTTTGCTTCCCACTGCCTCCACTAAGAAGGTTAGGTTTTATTTTGGATAAATTTAGATTTTAGATAAATTTACATGTAGAATATCTGCTGCAAGCCAGATAAAAGATTATACTTGTTTTGAATATGTTTTACCAGAGTTTGGTGGGTGTGGTTTATTCTACAAAAGTGTAATATGTCATGAATCTATTAGTTTACAGAGACAGAGCAGATGACGTCATAGTCAGAAAAGCATGCCATCAGAGGGAAAAACAGTGTGGCAATGTGTTGCCAGGCAGTGCATCCTTGTCTTTTTGGTCTGCCAATGAGGAGCAAAGACATGTAGGATGTACGAGGAACAAGATTAAAAAACTCAAAACCGCAAAATGGAGCCTGCAAGATGACAAAAGTGGATCCAAGCAGTAAGACATCAGGCCCTGGCAGGATGAAAGGAGAAACAGTGTGACGCTGACGCTCCATATGTTTACATGTGCAGCAGGCATTTTGTCACCCATTTGTCAGTTTAAAGATAACTGTGAGTAAGTAGGACTAAAGTGCTAAAGCAAAACGACAAGGGGGCACCGCAACACATTGCAAATCAATGACAGGCAACTCAGTGTTGGGCCTATTTATGCTACGTGTCTTTTGCAACCAAACTTGGTGGACTTGATGATTGACAACATTTGAAGCACCGGATTAGTTCGTCATTGGGGGGAGAAGCGATCAAGATCTTGGCAATAATCTGTTAAATTTGACTCCCATTAACCAATTACAGGACACCAAAACTGTCCAGGCTGCAACTCGTGCACAGTCAAGGTGTAATACTGCTCAGACCTGTTAATCTCAGGTGTCAAAACAGCCAGCAAGCTATCCAGGTAACTAAACAAACAGCCAGACAAGAGGAGGTGAAGAAATGTAACTTGTGGTACTCACCAGGTTGGAATTGGTGGCGTTGGAGTCATCCTCAGGGAAGGGGATGTAGACGGCTAAGGCCACACAGTTTGCAAAGATGGTCATCAAGATGATGATCTCAAACGGTCTGAGGGCAAGGTTAAGGAATGTACGGACCAGGACAGAGACCAGGACCCAGGTCGGAATATAGACTGCCATCACTCAAGTTCCTGTCTGCACAGAGGCAGCTGACTTGTATCATTTACAAGGTAATTTAAGATGTTTTCTATCCAGTGATGTGGTATTATTTGTAGATATATTTTGAAACTTGAGACAAGTACATACAAACTGTACTTCACTTGAAAAAGAACACAAACATATTTTTTCACAGGCATTATCCTCTTTGTCAACCGTAAAGTACTGAACACTCAGTTTGTGTGTGTGTGTGTGTGTGTTGAAGAGAGAGAGAGAGAGAGAGCATGCCCTAATATGGGTGTGGTGTGGAGCAGGCCTGTCGCGTGGAAGACAGGATGTGGACAGAGAGCAGAGGGGAAGAGGGATAGAGAGATAGAGGCAGATCGGCAGAGAGGAGAATTGAGAGCTTTTTATTTGGAATGGGTCCTTGAGAGGGGTGTGACCTCATTATTTCAGGCTTCTAAGAGAGAGAGAGAAAGAGAGAGAGAGTGGGAAAGAGAGTGGGAGAGAGCGAGAGAGAGAGAGAGAGCGACCAACGAGTGAGGCAGGAAGAAAATGTGAAGGAGAGACAGAGGAGGTCTGGTTTTCATCAACAGATTTACAAACTGCCACTGCTGTCACCTCTACCTC